>CALSBV010011423.1:5668298-5704892 GCA_943590825.1 Bovichtus diacanthus | reverse complement strand
TAGTAGTAGTAGTAGTAGTAGTAGTAGTAGTAGTAGTAGTAGTAGTAATTTCACTCTGTCTAATGTTTATCAATTTCATTTTAAAGGAAATGGTAGAAGCACCTGCACCACCCAAGGGGGTAAAAATGCACACACACTCACAGAATGACCACAGACAGATGAGAACTGTTTAAATGGCATAAAGTACACTGTGTATATACAACTTGCAGATTGTTTGATTTCCTGTCTTTCTGTAGAAGACTATGGATGATAAAACAGCCATGGACCTGCTGTCCAGTGACTTCTGTGGCGGCGCTTGCGAGCCAGCTGCACCCGCTGCACCCGCTGCATCATGTGCTGCCACAACAAAGCTGGAACCTCCTGTGCTGGACTCAGAGCCCCTGAAGGTAGCACGGATAATAAACCGCAACACATTTTGACTTGGAGAGAAAAACCACAGGTTTAACTAATATTGGTCACATTAACACAGGTGAGACGGGTCATGTGCATGGTGGCTCGGGGGAATGGCTTACTGGGACACTTTATGAGTTGCAGTTAATATTTTTAGATCCTCCTTCTACGACAATCATAATGTCTGCTATGAACAAGGCCTATTATGGTCGTATGAGGTGTGCTGTCAAGTTTCAGTGCTGCACTTCCCAGAGATCACTTTAAACAAATGCTTTCTTTGGATTTTCTGCCGTTTTTAGGTACAACCTTTACTAATTCAATATGCTTCATTTGCATGAGTTTGACCAAGACAATATTCCCAAGGGTCAAGTAAAAATGAGATTATAAAGAGAAAGAAACAATTCATAAAATCAAACAATGCAGGGAGTAGTGTGTGTAATAGTTATTATTCCACCGTGAAATTAGCGATTTTAAAATGGCAAGCTGGACATTTATTTATGCAGAACTGTTTCAGATTCTCATTTAAACAACTGTGTTAGTTCAGTAAATGAATGCATCATGAGTTGATCACATTTGATAAGTTTGTTTATCATTTAATTTATGCCTTGTTTTTTCCTAGCCAATGGCTGGTGCTGTCCTGGACTCCCTGTCTGGCACCCTGCTCCCAGATGTCCCAGAGTTCAAATCTAAGACAGACAAACCAAAGGTAAAATGAGAACTGTGTGAGATCAGGGTGCAAGATCACTCCATCTGCTCACAGTACTGACACAGTAAAAGTTAGAGACCAAATGTAAATGTAGAGTTTGACATATCATGGTAGAAATCTAAGTACTGATGTTAGGTACTTTTAGCTTTCATTGTTACATGGCGCCCTCTACTGGTTGTCTACTAACATTTAATCAGTGGTCACGTCCTCATGGAGCGTTGTTGAGCCTAACAAAGTGTCAACTTTGTTACAGGGCAAGAGCAAGTCAAAGTCAAAGTCTAAAGTAAGCAAACTGCCTGCTGCATGAAGACAAACAATTCTGTTGCATTTGCAGGACAATGGACAAAATGAATCTGTGCGCTTATGATTGAACCAAATCTCTCAAAAAATTCCCGTCGGTGGAGCCTGCACCAAGCTGCATGTGTTACAAATATTTACATCAAATCTGTAGAATGACTGCATGCAAAGGCGCTTTTCCTTTCTATATGTATGTTTAACCTTTAACCTTGTATTTCAGAAACACCATGGAGAGGAGCCATCTCCCACTGACCAGCTATCCGCTCAGCTAAGCTCTGACGTTGTGCCGAGATCTACAAAGAGGGGAGGCAAGAGCTAGACCGCTTGGTACGTTTTTTTTTGCTTTTGCACAATTTTGCCTGATAAAAGATGGCCAACATTGACGGGGACAAACCGCTGACCCCTGAATTTGTCACGTCTTGCAGGTTGTCGGTGCAATTTGTCCTCCAGGCCACAGGGACGCATCAGTGAGGGAGCTGCTCTCTGGATAATGATACTATTTTTTTCTAAATCGTCGAGAATGTATACTGGATGAAAGACAAACCTAGACTTGCCCATAACACACACATGCGCACACACACACACATACACACATACACATCTCTGCATGCAGCGCCTTTTTCGCTCAGTTTTCACGCGTGTTTAAGGATGAGAAGGTTTTGGTTTTCTGTGGAAAATATGAAAAGACTTTAAAACGAGATGGAGGATGAAAGACTGACAAAGAAAGGAGGGAAACTGTGGGGAAAGGGGGATTAAATCAGGTGAAAATCTTTAGTTTTGGTTGGTTGGTGGGTTGAGCGTGCTGAGGAACGAAAGGTGCTGCCAGTCAGAGTCCTGCATGTACATCTCAGCTGACAGTTTTTCCAGCGATGCACTAATATCACGACACGCTGCTTGTCTAAGCCTGGTGGTGTTGTGACGTTGGTGGGAGCAGTGGTGACCATCGGCTCGCGTGGGAGGAGCAGTACGTAGTGGGTGTAGAGTATCGGGATGTTTGTGCAATCTTGATGTACACAGAAAAAGACAAGTTTTCTATCATGATGGGGTCAGATGCCATTAAGACACTAGTGTACAGCTTAGTTTGCTTATATTTTGGACAACACATAGTTTACATTATTAAATATATGGAGGAGGTGTTCTTCTTAATTCTGTATCAAAGAGCTTCTCGCAAATGCCTTTAACTTTCTGTAGAGAAATATCTGTCAAAAGACGGGTTTTTTGTATGTATTTGGCCTTGTAGAAAATGAAACAATTGCTGGTGTCCAGAAGTGCACTTAGTGAACTGAGGTGGTTACACAACTGCCCTTGTTTGTATACTTTAAACAAAAACAAAAAAAAAGATGTGTGCATCTATAAAAGACATCACTGTATAATTTACAAAGGGCTTTCAACTGTAAAGTCCAAAATATCTATTTACTGCCCAAATGTTTTTTTTTCATGTTAAAGTTTTTTTGTGGGTGTGATTCAAAAGATATGAGAGGTATTTTAGATGAGGGAATGCTAATTAAATAAATAAAACATGTTTGAATGTTGTAGTTGCTGTACGTAGAGTCTGGTTTCTACGATTTGTGCCTAAAATGAGAAACAACAACGAACATGAACTTCCTTAATATGTGGAAAAATACAGCAGGAAATTAATAAACACTGAACGGGAACTGAATCTCCTCTTCTTCTTGTTTGTCTCTACTCCTGACTTAGTGGTTTTTCACTCTGCATACAGTTGTAGAAGCCCGCTTCCCTTTGACTCGGAGGGGCTTGCAACAAAACATGTAAAACTTTATATTTCTGCGCCAAGACCCTGAACGATTGATGGGGATGCAAATGAGTTGTTGTGCGGGGGGGATACGAAACATGAATAAAGAGAAACACAATTCGCTGTTGTACATTGAGTGATAATATATTTCATTTGATAATTTTTTTTTACAATATTTCAAGTTACAAAAAACTTAAAAAGTGGGATAATTATAAAATACTGTACATCTGATTCAACAAAAGAAAGAAAATGTCTCATTACTTTCAAACCATAGAAATTTGAGTTATAAGAAATGCTACTTGATTTATAAAAATAAAATTAAAAAACGAATCAAAACTTAACTAAATAAAAACTTCCAACATTTCACTCCGGTGAATCAGAGCAAATCACGTTCTTAACTGTGGTTATTAAATTGTTTCAAGCTAAAAGGAAAATGAAGTTTAAAACTGTTTAAATGACAACACTAAAGGACAGCACAGTAATCTATGTATAAACTCAACGCAGGGAGACAATGCGGGGAAAAAAAGTCAACAGTTTAAAATTGGCCTTGGCTCATATATAAAAGCAAAATTAGTTATATACAATGTTTGCATTCATTTTAAAATAAACATAAATCCGCTTACTTGTAATATTCAAAGGACTTCAGTGGTTTCCATTATCAACATTCATGGGGATAAAAAGACATTTCACTTCACGTTATTTCATTAAAAGAGTTGAGTCGGAATCACAAACAATGAGAACTTTTGAAGTTGGCAACAAAAATATCATTAAACTGTAAATTAGACAACAATAAATCTGCATCAGTAACACAGCGCTGTAAAAATGTTTCATTTCATTTATAAAAAAAAAGAAAATGAAATGAAATGACACCATTTAGATTAAACTTGTCTGTTGGTCATCATTTGTTTTCCAGGAGCCACCACCCGCGGTCTGTTTAAGATAAAGAACATATTTAAAATGAATAATAAAAAATGATAAATATCTTATTTCAATGACTCAGTTCTGTGGTCACAATGGGAACATGGGGCCGTAGCTACAACTGAAGAAACTGAGGCTACGTCTTCCTTAACATGTTTAAATTTGACATCTTTTACGACACATGTGAAACTATATTTAATAAATAGGTACACAATTCAGTATTTCTCCACTAATGTTCCTGGGAGTGTGGAAAAGGCTTTGAAAAAGTATTTATTAGCACTTTATTTATTCAGACGTGTAATTTCTTATAATTTCCTAAGAAGAGCACTGGAAATAATTTGGTAATTATTACAGGAAAAATAGAGACGAAGTTATGACAGTAATTTGACTTTTATGATACATTTTTTTTTCCATTCCTATTTCCTTGAAATAACTTTTAATAAAACGTAGAACTTGCAGAAAATATAACTGTACAGCTTCACTTTCATTTTGGAGTCTGTGGTGGCCTCAGTATTTCTAAATAATCAGGATATGGCCCTAAATCGAAAGACAATATCATATTAAAATAAAAAGAAATAACTCACTTCCTTTTGTAATGGTGTGGGCATCTCCGCGTCCTTATATCTACAGCAAACCAAGTGATAAACATGTTGTAAATCATTGCACATCCGTTACAGCAACATCATCCGAGTTTTAAATCGAGAAAAGCAGAAAAAAGCACATAAATGTATTGACTGCATAGTAAACGTGCAACGAAATGGAATACAATTGGCTACACAAAAGCTTTCTCTGAACTCACGGTTGCAGTACACGGTGGTGATGATGAGGAGGAGAAGAAGAAGGCCACAGCCGCCGGCCAGTGGGCCCAGTATGATTGACGTACACCACATTTGAGGACTGGTTTCCCCTGCGAAGCATTTACCACCAGCATGAAGCATGCACAAACACAATGGATATGATAAGATCTCACTGCACGCAAATATGATCGTTTTTAAATTTATTTATTTTTTTTTACATTTACCTTGTTTGTCATGGCTGTTGCAAACGCACGGCGTGGCAGTCGTGCAGAGGTTTTGTTTGGTGTCCTGCGACGCTTCATCTACTGCGACTTCAACTTTTTCTGAGGGGATTAAAAAGACGCGAGAGAAGCTGATGGTGAAAAGCATCCATCATATCCCCATTGAGCAATAAATGCATGAAACAAAACTCACCCGCGACCATCCGGGTTACTACGCCGAATCTTAGTTCGTTGTCTTTGAGAGACGCACAGGTGTAAACGCCGCCGTCGCGAGTTTTGTTGAATGAGCGCAGTATTAGGACATCATTCTGAATCTTTGATTGACTGAAGGTTTTGGGGAAGGAGCTTGAGGCTGACTTCAGCATGCCAGTGTTGCCGAAAGACGCAATGAATTGCATGCCAGATGTGTCCAGAAGTCGAAACCAGACGACCATGTAGCCCCTCTCTTGCGGCCTACAATGGATTTCAACCAGCTGCCCTTCCTTTACGGTTTTATCCTCAGCAGCTCCTGGAGTCATTTCTGAAAGATGGGATACAATGAGAGCAGTTCTATCATCCACCTCTCTGCGTTCAGGTAACCCAAAAGCAAAAGACGATAAGAAACAGACCCGAGGACACTGTAAGGCTGCCACACGGACGTGAAAATACTTTAAAACAAATTCCTGTTAAACTCACTTTGGCAAAACACCAGCATCACCAGAATCCACTTTTGGTCCATTTTAATGTTGCAGACGACAATGGCTGCTAAACACGTCTTTGTGGTGTTTGTTGGAGCCCGCTGGGAGATGATTTAGTGAGATATCAAACCACGCCCCAGCTGTAACCCTCTTCTCTGCTGTGTCAAATAGGATCATTGCAGCGGAGCGTTGCAGAGACCTCCTGCAAAGCACGGTAGTGGTCTGCAAAGATGTCTGAAAGTGCAGCCCACCGATCTGCTCTTCTCCTCGCTGCTGCTGGTGTGAAGCGTCGCACAGCACAGACTTCGCCAGGAGCTTCTGACACACAAACGCAGCAGTGCACAGAATGTAGGCTGGAGGATGGAGGAAGGGGAGCAGCGCACCTTACGCGCACACAACGCCACACTGTTTTGGCACAAATCAAATGGTGAATTTCGATAGAGTCGACTTTATACCCAATTGTAGGCAAACATGTGCCCCACTGCAGTGTCCTCGAGCTGCAGGGCCACTGCTCTTGACTTTCACTGACTTTGACCTCCCTCCTGTTTTGGATGTGACCTTGAGGAGCCTCGAGAGGATTGATAAAGTAAAAATTCGCCTTTTTGTTGATCTTTACCGGTGACATTTCTTCTTGTAGTCACAAATGTCATGGACCTCAACAGAGTTAAAAGACAAGTATAGGGGAGTCACTGCGGCAGAGGGGTCTGGTTAGATTACCACAAGGTAAAATAAATGTGAAAATAGAGCTCGACAAATGCATCCAGTGCAGATCTCCACCAGGTGCATCTCCTTGTCCCCTCCCAAACAAAGAAGAGTTGTATATCACTCAATTGTCCCTCCAGGCTCCCATACGGTCAAGATGAAGGCGAAAATAACAAAAAACAGAGATTTATTCATCTCGTATTTAGTGGATCATAACCTGTCAGGCATGGAATTATTCTGCAGATTCTCCAGTTCAAAGTGAAACTAAACTTTTCAATAGATGTCAGTTTTAAGAGCTACATCAAAAGCCAAACACGTGGCCTGCAACAGACCAGCAGTAAGGCTTGTTTTTTAACACATTGGCAGAAAGGCCTTTTCGCTACTGAAGCGGTTGTTAATCACTACCGGCCGGTTAAGAGGAGCGAGGAGGCAGCAGTCGATGACTGTAAAAAAACTGTCAATAAATAATAATAATAATGATAATAAATACATTGTTAAATGACCGCAACCACAAGTTAATGAAAAAAATGTGCACAAAATATATCAGGCTGCCAATTGCAAGTGATTATTACACAAAAGTAATACTAGAAAAAGGAATATAAAAGGTAAACAATGCAAAACAATGTGCACTGATCTCATATTCTGGCTGCAGCAATACATTAGATTTGCTGTGCGGTCCCTGCCTGCTGCTGGTGTGTGTGTGGTTTGGTTCAGAAGACAGTAGACAGACAGAGTAAAGTGTGTAATCTCACTCTGTGTCCTTTGTTTACACCCAGTCCACACAATACTTTCACAAGTGATTCTTATTAACAAATTGTAGCATCTAGCATAAGTTGATAATACATTTCATTTTGAACCTTAATTAGTGGGACTTTTCGTCACTGACAGTGCTCAAAGTTTTCGGCCTGCAGAATGTATTTTAAGACTGTTAAGTAGTAATTAGTAATTAAATGATTAATATCACTCCGGTCAAACTGTAGCATCGCCTTCGATAACTTGACAGTGACAAAGCATGTAAATGACGTGCTGAATTAAAAAAAGTTTCATCCGCATTGCACGGCTAGCACGGACACCCAATGTAACTGCGTACCATGCGGTGTGGCATCGCTGCGGTGAGGTGAACATTTCAACCGATAGATGGCAGCAAAAGCAGGATTTGTAAACAGTAAATCACATGATTCACAAAACTTCTATTCTGTCCAGAAGTCAGGATAACTATGCTGCCTCAATTTTAGTTTTTTTTTGTTTTTGAAAATCTGTCTCTTGTCAGTCCCCGAACTTTACGAAAGTGGAATGCTACATTGCTGGAGTATCGCTTTAAGAGCTTAAGAGCTACTGCCCGGTTCAACTTTGTTTTTGGGACGACATGTTTTAAACCTGGTGGCTTGTGGCCCGTGTAAAGCTGTAGGGTAACATCTTACCACAATCAATAGGGATGAAAATAGGACCCAGGTCCAAAAGACATAGCTTCTACCCAAGCAACAATTGAGCATCATGTCATCTGTCACTTCATGTGAAAGCATGTCGAACAGTGTGAGGGAAGTGAAACTGCCTTCAGATGTACTGAGAGCGCTACAGCGGCTATGGTGTAACTCAGGGGCACGTTCTATTTCCTTTTCAGTGATGGAAAGTATATTTAGTGATGGGCAACAGGTGCTGACTTTTTTTATTGTGGCCGATTTTTCTGTTCCATGGGTGGGAGTAGAGAGACAGAAAGAAAAATAAACAAGAGAGAAAGCGACAATATTGTGTCTCATTCCCCTGTGCTGGAGAGCCTGTCCTTTACCCTGTCACAGGATTTACTCAAAACGCAGACGCAGATCATTAACTCAACTTTGCTTTTTGTTTTTCGTAAATTACTTTGACATTTGTTTCAAGTGAAACCATGATGGAAACCAGGGTGAGGTTTCGCGTGTCGTTTTCGGCAAGCAGGGGATTCTATTGACGTTAGAAGGGAGACCCAGTCAAAACGCTCTGTTAGCCCACTTCACCTTTCCATACCTCCGTTTCAGGTCTGAGTCACTCACAAACACACCTGCATGGGCTTCCCTATCTTAGTCAGACAGGGGGTCTCCAACCTGAAACTTACATCTGTGTGTGTGTGCATGTAGTGGGTGACCAGGGGAAGCCAGTGAGACAGAGAGTACCCTGTACAGTAGCATCGCATAGCTTGACATTCAAATGCAGTGAGAAGACACGTCTTTGCAATCTGAAAATAGCAGCACCCTCAATAGCAGTTGCTTATTCACCAGTTCTTCATCACTTTGGCTCATCCGTCACTGCCCTGCTGCTGTGCTGGCAGTTCCCGGCATTATGGGATATGAAGTTGTGAAAAGGAAACCAAGAGCAACAAGAGGAGTAAGTAGAAATGGAGAGCTCGGAAATGGAGGAACTGAACTCATGCAATTTCTTCTGTTACTTCCTGTTATTGTATAAGATTGTATAAGTAGGTTTCGGAAAATGATTTAGATTGACCTTTTTGGCTATTGCTCAGAGAGCTAAAATCAGGTTAAAAAATATGTTTGTAAAAAAAATTAAAAAGACATTTATTCAGAAGAAATCATTCATATTGGAACACGTTGTGTAGGCTGCTCATCCAGTGGACTCTTGTTCAGTTCAGTTGATTGTAAAGTTAGATAACATGTGACACATTTAACAGATCCCATTCAACATTGTTGCTTTACATTCACATATATTGAAATCAGACGTTTTTACCATTCATTCCATCAGGTGATTTAATATGCTGGTGTGTATGTTGCATCATTTAAATTGTAATGGATTTAAATGTAAAACGGTTGCACACATTAATATACAGCATACTGTATATAAATATATTTAATATATACATTATGCTCACCAGTGGAATAGCTTTGAAATGTAACCGGTAAAACATATTTTATTGTATCTCTGAAGTGTTTTCTTTCTTCTTTATATTCACGGACATGTATAAACTATACATCTCTACACAAAGGCAGAGGACAATATTTTCAATGTAAGTTCCATATTTCATGTGTAAACCATCTATTATCACATATGCCAATATGTGAATTTATCATGTGAAATCGTGTTTCAAGTGACAAATTCACAAGTGTCTTTTGAAATATACGACAGAAATAAAAAATGCTCACAGTAAAAATATAGATGCATGTGATTATGCTGCCACATATTGTGCTCTTCTGTCTTTTTATGATTCTGTTACTCTGAGATGAACTGACTGTGTTCGGTTGAAATTGATATTTACATGAAACCTTTAGAGCAACCGTTATGCCTTCATGTGTCATTTATTAGTGTAGACTGATAAAGAAAGTAAAAGTAAATAGTTAGGGGTATACAAACTAAATAAAATAGAAGTAAAAAAAAAAAAAAAAGAGCATCTGTTAAAAAACATTTAAACAAATACATTGTGTACAGCTTGCCGTCTCCACATTTATTTTATTTCTACAGTGTCTTGTGTCTTAAATATCCACACCTGTATTTGTCACAAGAAAACAATCCTCTGTATTAGCCATTTTACAAATCTACGGCTGCCATCTGCATTCATTCATGTTTCCTGGAACTGATGAAAGTGTATAAATGATTTCCTCAAACGTTGATGCAGAATCATAATAATATGCTGTACACACAGTTGCTAGTTTATTAGATTTTACCTGGTTAAAACTTAACCTGTGTTTTAGAACAGCCCTGCAATAAACCCTAACCCTCATGAAGGTCATAATATTCAGTTTTCTTTATCGTCTTTTTGGAGGCTTTCTTTCGGGGTGCCGGTGAACTGTGTTGCGTTATCCTGAGAAGCGTTTCAGTCCTTTCGTCCACCCAAGGAGTGTAGCTGGCAACTGAATGTAATCTTTGTCTACTTTGCTCTGCTTTTACGTGTGGTACGACACATAGGAAACCATTTTAAATGAAAAGAGAAACAGAGTTGTTGGTGAAGCAGCAGTATCAGGGTGTTGCTCTGGTATCAGCAGGAAGTGGACCCAAAAGCACGACCCACAGACAAAAGGGGTAAAAGTAAAAAAAAAATCTTTACTTAAACAAAGCAACAACAAAAAGAACTGTCGAAAAATAACTCGACAGTACAGAGTAACAAAAAGAAAAGTTGACTAAACATACATCAAGTGACTGGGCAAGGACACAAGCTCAAACAAGGGTAACATTAGAAAAACGGGCAAAGCAGAGACTAAATACACAAGCGGAGCAGGGTAGTGAAGTATCTGAAACGAGAGATGAGGGTGATGACACCAAAATAAAACAGGAAGACAACAAAAGACAGGAAAACAAGGAGAACACAATTTAAACAAGGGACCGGGACATGGCAAGCAGAGTTGTTTGATTTTGTTAGTTTGACTTAAACCTTCATTAACATGTTCCTTTACTGTTCTTATAATTAACTACAATGGTCATTTATGATTTATAAATTAATAAACACACCTGCCCACCTACATACAATCAAGCACACGCATGCACACGCACACACACACACACACACACACACACACACAGTTAATAACCATGTACACTGTATTGCATTTTTATAATATTGTATTATATCCAATAAAACACACTGCAACAAAGAAGTGCCTTAAAGTGTTTTTTATTACTGTACTCATTTCACAACTGTAAGGCTCTTTTTCTCTGTCTCTCCCTCTGTCTCTGTCAGTGCTTGTGGTTCGGTCTGTGGTATTTTTGTGGTCTTTTTGTTTCAGAGACTAGATGAAGAGCTCAAAGCTGAGCGAAGCGATAGCATCTCAGTGAACACGGCTCTGTCTCTCCTCTCTCCAGCACACACAGGAACGGGTCGCGCACACTCACTGAGACCTGAACAACCACCGACTCAGTCGTTTCTTCACACTCCTCAATTGCACAGGTGTGCATGTGTGTTGCTTGTGTGTGTGAGAGAGCGACCGCAAGAGATACACACTTATAAAACAACATTTAAAAAAATAAAACACATCTGCTCTAAAGTCACTTTGTAGCCTGTAATTCAAGATCATGACAATGAAGCTCGTTGGCACATAATGGAGGCAGTTAAACAGAAAACGAGTATAACGCAAGTTTACACATCAAAGGTAAAGAAGAAACCAAACCCTGTCACTCACCTACTCAACTTCCGCCAAACACAATATTGACAATGGATGTACAACACCCACTTCCAAACCTCTTTCTCTTCTTTTCCATACGCGTGCACAGAAACCGTTTAGACATACGACTACACTACAAGCATTTTGAAACACAGGACTTCTTAGTTATCTGTGCACACTTCATAACTGTCGCTGGAGACAGACACAGCGACAGGCACAGACTGGATCATTCCCGCTGTTGCAAAAGTGCCCTTGGTGTCAAAGCGTCATTAACCTGTGGCTGACTTAACTGTAGGTACATATGTTATAGATCCTGTATGTTTAATGACATAGAATCAAATAGACTGTAGGCACTGAATTTCCAATTCTGTTTGCATCTATACATTTTGTTAGATAGATGCGTTCAATAACTGATAATACAAACACTTTTATTACCTATAAAAAGAAGAGAATCACCACTGTAAATTATTAGAAATATACAATTTTATTGATTTAGCAGAAAAATGCTCACAGAATAATCAACTTGAAGGTGTTGTTTTAAACAAAACGTTTGAAAACACTTTGAAAGACAAGAACACAAATAAATAGCAGAAAGAGTCAAAAGCAAATGAGCAAATACTGTATTTCAAACAGTTTAGTGGTCTTTTAGAAAAAGTACTGCCCTGTTGTGTTGGGATTTAATAATGATCTAAAACACAAAAAAGCTACAGATCACAAACCTTCTGAATTGAAAAAGCATGTGGATAAATGATGATGTCATCTGCATATTGACAAATCAAAAGAAAAAATGATAGATGTAAAGTTACAGCTTAGAAGAGAACGTGGTGGAGCTCTGGAGCTGTCTGCTAATATATGTAACAAAAAAAAATCCATTTATTACAATATGTTACATGGTTGCTGCTCTTGAAAACATCAAACCCTCTGAACTCTGAATGGCGCACATTTCGCATTTAATAAACACGGCATGTTGTGAGCAGAAGGGATCTTCATAAATGTTCATGTCCTTCATGCTCCGCTGGATGTCGGCTCAAGTGAAGCACCTCAGCCACTGCAGTCACAGAGACAATGTTAGTGTGTATGAAAGATTTTTAATATTCATGCTGCATAAACAACCTCTGATTCCACATATTGTAGCTGTTTTACTTTACTTAAAATTTGTATAGTGATAAAAAAATCCCAAATACAAGAAATGTTTTTTTTTATAGCCTACAAATAAATAAAATGACACACATAAGGTTCATACTTTGAGTCAGATATAAGCTGTAGATGCAGTGCTTCGGGTCACCTACCGCCTCCTTAATGGTGAAAGACAAAAGAAAGAGATTAAGTATGGGAGCGAATGTAAAGAATCTTGAAATTATTATTTTTTGATTTCACACCATTTGTAGTAATTCACTTACTTCACAAAGTGGTGCCGACATTTTTTGGGCAGCCCTATACGCAAGAAAGTGTACAAACAAATGAAAACAATTCAGAGATACAACTAAATATTTTTTTAACTTTTGAAATCAGTCTGATGAGTTTGACAACCATTTGTGAGCGTGATGTGCTGAAATGCCGGAGGAATACTCACTGCTGAAGTAGTACAGTGTGCAGGTGAGAGCTAGAGCCAGGGCGGCAATAAGTCCAACCAACGGCCACAGAACCAGAGCGCCGCAGCCGTCTAGAGCAAACATATACGGTACATGGTTTTATATAGGTGTATTATAGCTTGATGCATTGTAACCATGTAATACAATCATGTAACCATGTAATATTTCTTTCTGTAAAATCTGTTATTACATTGTCCGTCCAACATAACCTTTTCTATAGTATTTACATCAATGCAACCTGGTACATTACAATACATATATTTACAGACGAAAGTGCTTATACATCACAAGACGCGTATAAATCAAAATGTGTAAAAAGCAGAGCATCAAACAAATAACACACCGCCACAAACATGCACCTTTTTCCGTAGTGAAAAAATCCATAATAACTTACCCTGTGAAGATTTATTGCAGCGACAGACTGACTTGACTGGTGGTTTGGATTTCGTCTTAGGTGGTAATGTTGGAGGGGTCACTGTGAGACAGAGATCAAACAACCATAAAGACAAGTGATGACTACACAGCAGTGAAATGGAAAGAATCTTTAAGGGAGGGGAGATTAAAGGAGAACCTAATTTTTTTTTTTAAATGAAAATGGTTTTATCTATTTTCTCATCTTTATCCATCATAAAAAAAAAAAAAAATCAACAGCAAATTCTCTGTACAGTAGAAATACATCATGTATGTTGTATGTCTGTGCAGGACTCTCCAGTACAAGCCTATGAGGCCAGTGGACAGATTTTTCTCTTTTTCAGCTCAATTGATGAATCAACTTTACACACACATCTAAATATGTATGATACATCCATTGTAATCTATGTGATTTTCTCTTTATCCATGGTCTACATTTCATCTATGTACATTAAATCTGAGTTCATGTTGACAGGTGGCCCCAGCCAGTCAAAAAGAAGTGCTCAACCACAATCCAAAGTTGAAACTATATTGTACTAATATTTCTCATGCATGCCAGTTACATGCATACATCTCTCAACAAAAGCAAAAACAGCAGTCACTGAGTTTATTGTGTTTGTTTGTGGAGCATCCACTTAGTCTATGTGGTTGTACTAGACCGCCAGCACCCAGGGAAGCAAGACCGACTTTAAGAAGCTCCACGATTTTGGTCAGAACTAATAACTCTGGAGAGAAAAACAATAAACACGTCACATTTTGAATTATTATTACTTTTTTAAAGGATAGGCTAGTAGACAGTGGAGAGTTATACCGTATGAAACTCAAGAAGACAGGGGGACGCGAGACAAACTCGCCTGGATGAACTCAACATGGTGCGCAGCGGCATTAAAATGATTTAAGTCACAATCTTCATTGTACAATACATTTAAATATGTTATTTTTACATGTCATAATGCACATCATTGGTACAGCTGTGAACCTCCACCGGCCACCTGAATTCAGACCGATGTACTGAAACTGTCACGGCTGCTTGACACATTTTACGTGATTCCACTGCTGTAAATGAAGCGCTTGAGATTTTTGCATACAAACCTCCCGGCCAAAGACGAATCCCAGGCTTCCACGTTTCTGTGTTTGTCTTCACCTTGAGAACACAAGAATAGGTTCCTGTGTCCTCTTTTGTCACATTCATGATGTATAGCGCAAAGGACGTAGCGCTCTTGCTGCTTAATTTGAACCGCGCTTTGTCCACATCCTTCCCATAGGTAGCACGGTTAGCACGGTTGCATTGGCCTAAGAACTGTACTTTGCTGTGGTTGGAAATGCTGCGGAACCAGTAGACAGAGTCACAGGGGCCGCCAGCGCAGTCACACTCAATAGACTGAGAACTGAGGATCTTGGGATAAAGAGCGTTGACGGGTTCTTGCAGCAGGATCTGGCTCAAACCTAGGAGTGGAAATAGAGGGATGTTTTCAATGGTAACAGGCGTGTGGTACAACTCCTACCGTCCAGTATGGGAGTTACGGGTCATGTATCGTTACCAATCGGTGCCCGAAAACAATACCACAAAGTCAAGGCTGAACACCCAAACTCCTGTGTCTTAAGGTTTTGAGGCACCTTAAGACACAGCAGTGCATGTGCAGTCTCTCGGCTTAACAAAATAAAGACTAATTGTAATATAAAAGCACAGACAAGTACTCGTCCTTCAAGCTAGGCAGGAGAAACATTTAAATATGGTATAGAAACACAACAACAATCACCAAGTGTCGCAAGAAGGGGAAATGAAGCCGAACTATGAAGAAACCTCTTGTACGCATTTCAAACTCTGTGAAGGTGACCTTTTGAAATTGCTATGTTGGAAGACTAATTTGGCATTTACGCAATGTTTAAGGGATGGCTTCATTGGATGAGCTCTTTCATCTATGTTCAGAATCAGTTTCAGTACCTGTTTTGTGTGTTTTCGACTGAGGTATGTAGGCATGCACCTGTTGCAATCACTAGACTTATGACATATCTAAAGATAAGCAGAAATTCGAAGGCTTCCAGTGTGCGAAAGGTTAAGGCTCACTGGGACTGGAGTCTTTTGGATGATCATTTTGCTCTGCCAAACATAAAGTGCGTAAATTACGTTCAAGATTGCACCAAATCGATTTAATCTTTACCCGATGAGTTGCGCTATACAGCGCAAATACAATCTATTTCAATGCCTTGATAGTTAATATATGAAAAAAAAAAAAATACATTTTTATTTGAAATAGACCTACCGCAGAGCACAAACAGGTTTATCACCACTGTACCTTTAATCCACATTTAACACATCACATTGATGCATTTGCATAACAGCATCAATAACTTATAGCAGTATATATGGTACAATTCTGAGATATAAAATGATAGTAACCTCCGCGGCAGTTTGACCATTAACCTACAGCTTTCACAAATGCGCCAAAGGCTACGCCGTACTTCTCTTTAAACCTTCTGTGACTATTAACTAAATTCACCTCTTAGCACAAAATATAGTGAGGACGGTAATTCCATGAATGTAGACATCATTTAAGTTGAACATCTTAGGTTTGAGTAAACGACAACACACCCCTCGACTGAGTTATGATGTCGAGAACGCCTGAGGGTTATGAGACGACAGAGGAACGTAGAGGCCTTACCTGATGTCCACAGAGATGCGGTCAACAGTGTCCATGCCAGTGGCAGCAGGATCATTTTTGTCTGGTCGCCGGCTTGTGTGCGTACGTGTCCGTCTATATATCGAGTGGTAGCTGAGACTTTCTTTTCCTGCTATCTATCTGTCAGAGATGATGGGAGGAACTGAGCTGACAGGGTTACACCCAAGTGTGACACACACAGGGCCTGTCAGAGTGGGCCGCACAAAAGCCAGGGGGACTAACAGACACACACACACACACAGCTGGAAAGAATTTTTTAATATGAAATGTGCATAAAAAAATAACAGACAAAAAGGGTGCTTAATGTATAAGCAGAAAAATCATCTGATTCTGACATTCTTGACTCTTAAAAAGTACTTAAAATACCAAAGAAATAACAATTGTGTTTTCGCCACAGAGATGTGGGTTGTTAAAATGCAGTTCAACACACATGACATACATACAGTGATCATGACAAACAGCTGAAAGCGTGGTGATGTTTCATCAGAGCCGACATGATACTCAAGCGATAAAAAAGAAAAAAGTTGTATATCCACGGAGCAGCAGTTTGCAGTGCTGTGGTCTCTGCCCAGGTGCATGACCTAGAGTTCAGCAGTCTTACATATGCGGCTTTACGCCTCCCTGCAGAGCACGGCGAGGGAATACCAATGTACCAAGGATGAGTGATACAAAACCCTGATCCACCATTCTGTAGATTATTGGTAAATATTCACTAGCGTGTGTAAGCAGCTTCTTCAGTTCTTCTTATAACGTACTTCTTTAACTTGGTGTAAAGTACGGCGTGTAGAAATGACTACAACAAATTGGTTTAACAAAATGAATCAGTTAATATTTAGTGCAACGTTTTTCAGTTTAACTTTAAAGAAAATGCCCCTCTGAATTTCGCCAATTGACAATGAACTGTTCCCCTTTTTTTTTTGTTGCAATATGAACGCTAATATGAAAGATCACATGAAGACGTTTACTTTCCAAATTTCGTAATGACATAGAAGATCCTTTCTGCACAAATCGATTCAAGACTCCAGTTGTAAAAAGTGTCAAACTGTCTTCATTCAGTCCTCGGGGCTGACAGACTGATGTGTGTGTGCATGCTGGATACATTTCACTTTTCAGGTTCACCTTTTTAGAAACACCTGACTTCGGAATGAGTCAATTAGGGCGGCAACTAACAAATATTTTCAGTATTGACTCATTTATCTAATAATCAATTAATGTCAGAATTCAGTGAAAGAAATCATCCCAATTTCCAAAAGCCTAAAGTGACGTCTTTAAATTGTTGCCAAATATCAGTCTAATACCTAAAGGCACTTCATTTATGACGATATAGAACAGAGAAAAACAGTTTGTTTGTGCGATTATCAAAATAGTTCTTGTGAATTTGAATGGAATCTAACAATCGACTAATCATTCGTCGACTGTTAGATTCCATTCGAATTTGATTTGAAAACGACTAGTTCAAATAGTCGATTAGTCACTAATCTAAACGAGTCGTTTTAGGAATACATTTCCCAATTAATAGTTGTGTGTGGATATTCCAAACACTGAGGCTGATAAGATACGCTGAAGTATTTTTCTTAAACCCTGAATCACACCTACAGACGGATTTGGCGAGCAACAAGGACTTACGGAGGTACACTGCATTAGGAGGTCTTTCTTACAGTTGATACCTTAAACGCTTAAATCCTACGAGTGTTGTCTGTGGATAGTTCTGTGTGCGTGTGAAAGGTTAGGGTCTGGTAGAGGGTCTTTAAGTGAGAGGATGTGGGCACCCTATAGCTCTACGGGGGTCGAAGACTCGAGCGAGACAGGGAACGAGACCACAGGATTCTTTGAAAACAGGAGATCTCAGGGGGCTTCAGAGCTGCTCTTACACGTCGCCGAGCGGTAAAAGGCTTTGTTGGTCTGCTGCTCCGACGCTTTAAGTCAAAAGCAGCCTTCATTTCTTTTTCTCTGCTGCTCTCAACAGCCACATTTGTTAAAACGTTTAGTGTTTTCAGACAAAACGCTTCATGTCCATATTGTTGATAGTGTCACAGATTTAGGGGTTTGTTGGGGTTCTCATGGGCAAGGCTTTAAAATAAAGTCAAGATCTCACTTCAGAAGCGTTTCATCTTATAGCAGACTATATCCACTGTCGTCACTTCTATCATTTTCCTTTGCTATCAACATTGGTTCCTTGAACAGGAAACAAGCTGACATCCAAGTCTTTTTTCGATATTTTTTTGAACGTTAAAAACACAGTGACAAGTTGTTTCATGCATGCTTTTTGATTTACAACACTACTTTGGCTTGAATCCTTGTGATACTCTGGTTCTCCTGTTCCAACAAGCCACATACTGTGCACCGTCCAGCTCTCCGGATCCTAATGCAATCAAGTGTACAGCAATGAACCACACAAATGCCAACATTCAAAGTCCAAAGACTGTACATACATTTTTTTTAAAAAAAACTTAAAATAATAAGAAATGTAGAAAAATCCTTTTTTTTTTTTTTTTTAAAGGGATGTTTAATCTGCAGGCCTGTTTCGGCATTCGCATCGAGTAGTTTGTAGGTATCAGACCACTTTAGCCTGTTCTCAGTCTATAGTGCCCGCCAACCTGAAACCTTCTTCTACAAATCTACTAGTATACTAAGTATAGCACTTACTGATAAAGTTTTGCAACAAGGTCCACAAACCACCCAGCCGATATTCAAAGAAAACAGAGCTGCTTAAGGACAACAGTTATGTTTTTTAGGAATCCAGCCTCGGTATTTTGACTGAGTATTTTAGACTTTTAAAAGGACATTATTTAGAACAACTATGTTGCATTGAGTGGATCCTGTCAAGAGGACAGTTGGACATTGGAATTTATTGCAACAACTTTACTTTGCCATCTTTAATTATTGTAAACTGCAAACTGTTCATTTCATCACAGACTGCCTGTGAACATGAATGTTGAAGTGTGTGAAGAGCTGTCCTCATTTACACTGCTGCACCTGTCTGACCCCAAACACTTTATAAGCACATTCCCACCCATAACACATGCACATGGCAGACAATGCACTCCAGACTGCGGAAATGTGTTAGCGTTCCCTTGTTTTTTTTTATCGTTTTGATGTGCAACAGACAGAACGTGTTAGATTTGTTATCATTCCAGTATCTCCAACATGCGCTGAACTCTCCTTTCAGCCAATGTGCCTGAGTGAAAGCACACAGAAAAGGAAAGAAATGACTAAGCTTCTAACATCTGTGGGCTTTTATTTGCTTCACGGATGCTCTGAATGAAGCTCGACAGTGCCAACCTCAGGCTGCTAAAGGAATCACAGTCTACCAAATCCTTGCCTGCAGCACAGATACAGAAACGTATGGATGTATTGAGGTCAGGAGGAGTTATTGATAAAATTCAAATTGGCAAAGAAAAAAGATCATAAATAGTACAGTCAACAATTAAAGATGTGCAAAATAATTCAATCAAAGATATTATTAAGTGTCATAGTGAAAAATAAAGCTATTACATTTGTGGATATTATGTGTTAGAAACACCTTCAAACACGATTCATTCATTCCTCACAAACACAAATGAGCTAAACATGGCTAGCCAGCTAGCACACCTATGGAGAACAGCACTTCTGTGCTGTCCGAGCAGATAGTAAAAACTGCTTTGCTAACTGCTATAAAGATTGTTTTAGTATAGACACTTTATGAGCTGTTCAATGTCATGCTGATGATAACTTCATGTTTTGCTTAATTGTCAGCAGTTCATCAGAGTTAAACTGGGCCTGTTGAGTTTAACAGCCCAGGATGGAGTCATCCCACAGCTTCTCTTCCTCTGTCCGAGTGTCTACTTTCTCTTTCGTTTTCTTCTTCTCTTTCCTGCATTTAGTTTTGGCTGGCTTGTCCTGTCCACCCTCCCCCTGCTCAGCATTCATTTCAGCCTGAATATGCACTTGAGTCTCTTTTCTATTGTCCATCATGTCTTCTGGCATCAAATTGTCCATCACCCTTTCCCCTCCTTGAGGCTCAAAATCCTCGCCCCGGGATTTCTTTTCTCGTCTTCTCTTCTTTCCAGGACTTTTCCGCTTTTTTCTCCTCCTCTCTTCCTCGGACTCTCCAGATTCCTCTCTTCTCCTCTCCTCTGAGTCAATTTCCCTTTCCCTCCTCCGCCGCTTCCTCCTCTTCTCCTCCTTGTCCGAGTCCTCATCTCTTGCCCTCCTGTCTCTCTCCTGCCTGGATCTCCTAATCTTCCTCCTTTCTCTGCGCCTGTATTCACTGCCACCACTGTCACTTGTGCTACTGCTATGGGAGGAGGAGTACGATGATGAAGTAGTATACGAGGAGGAACTCGACTGCTTTCTGCGCCTCCTTCTCTTTGTGGGCCGACCAGTGAATACAGGAAAGCCTGAGCCTGGGAGGACTGGAGGAGGGCAGTTGTAATCCCAGCCATGGGATGGCCAGGAAGGGCCCTGATATGGAGGACGCCACCCTTGAACTGGGTAGTAACAGCCGGGGCGGGAGGGATGGGGAGCATTAGAGGTGGGAGGGAGGTTGGGCATAGGTTGGTTCAGTTCTATGATATCCCCCTTGTTTAAAGCGTCTTCTTCTTCATCTTGCTCTTCCTCCTGTTGTGCGACTTCACCAGCCTTGGGCGTGATTCCACGAGCCTTCTGAACTTGAATGAAATCTGCCAGTTCATCCGCAAACGTGTTGTAGTCTTTTTGTTGGGATTTGCACAGGTTAACAACCTTCTTCTCCCTGGTCAAGAACATGGAAACAGGAATTAAGTTGATATGCAATTGGGTAATAATTGTCGATGTCACACTAACGGCGCGCATGTTCCCTGCGAACGTCAGGTCGTTTATACTGAGCGGCTCCAAGAACGGACCACTTATCTTCTGTAGTCTTTCTCTGTTGCTGTAAGACGAGTCCAAGCTGATGGACAGCTGCTCTGAGCCAATCATTGCATGGCGGTCTGTGGGACCCCCTGCGCGTTCTTACAAAATCTAGGAGTTGCACAGTTCGGCACTCACACCCTCCCAGACACTCCGTGCACAGTCACCCAATTGCGGGATATCGCCGTCCGCAACATGCTGACCGTGAGAAGCACGAAACAGGTTTAAGCCCCCAGTCAGTGTGTTTTACCACTACAAAGCAGAACAACAAATGTACAGAAACGTACTTACATAACATCATCAGGTTATCAAGTGCCTACAGTTAGCTTAACATGTCAAACTATTCCCTACTTGCACACCCAGCAGACACGGAGCAATGTGACTCTGCAATGACGCTGTACGTATGATAAAAGCACACACTGAAAACTGCAACAAAAAACAACCTTCATGATGCAACGTTTCGACCTTCAAGATACGTCAGACAAACGTTCATTATCACATGATGCTTGCGCACACAATTAATGTGTAGAAAGAAAGCTACAGAGGTTAGATGATTATATTAATCTGGTTTGGTCCAAGAATAAAATAAAATCACTTCATGGAGCTTAAATGTTGTTGAAGTTGTAGAAAGGCCAGTTGAAGTGCAGTGTAGTAAAGATTACATTTTCAGTGCAGTATAAATGATGACACAATGACAGTGGACTTGGCGTGTTTGTCAGAAAGATGATCTTACCTAATCTGGTGTTTGTTTCCCAGCATGTGGGCCTGATACATCTCCACAGAGTTAAATTGCAAGCAACACATATGACACATCAGGGAGTCAGCTGTAGATAACAGAGAGTGGGTGAGGTGGGAAATGAGAAGGGAAAGACGGCATAAATGATCAACTAAGCACTCACATATACTGCTTTCTTCAGATTCTGATGAGTTTCTAACTCAGGTAAAAATAATTACATTAGCACCGAAGTATTCTCTACAAAGAGATGTTATACAGCCTACAACTCATGTTACGAAAATGACACAAGGCCTAAGGTAAACATTGAAAAAATCTTTGTATAATTACTGCTTGGCTGAGACCCTGTGTTACCTTGTTGGACATCGTCACCGAGGTCTTTGAGCAGCTCCTGTCTGGCCTGATTTCTCTGATGTTTGCGTCCATTGTAGTGCTGCAAAGCCATTTGTGGATTGTTGAAGGAAGCAGCACACAGGGCACAGTGCTTGTTAGGGTCCTCCAGATCCACCTCTGTGCTGGGGGCCGTTGTGGTGGCTGTTGGGTCCAGAAGACGCTCCATACCATCCTCTGGGGCTGCCTTCTGATCAGCATCATCAGGAGCCCGAGTCAGACTTGGCAAAGTACGCACCTCTATTACTGCAACAGAAATGATCCATTTCATTTCATTTGTGTTTGACTTAATGAATTTAAAGGAATACTTCACCCCCCAAATGGCCATTTGTATATTAATTACTCACCCTGTGTTACCTTGAATTCTTGAAGAAATATTTGTTTTCCTCTCTACCTCCAAGGCAAACGACAAAACCAAAAAACAGAGAAAAAGTCTTGCTAGAGTGAGTGAAGTTAATGGGGGATGCATTTAACACAAGCAAAACTATATCAAAACATCAGTTTACAAACTCCCAACAACTCCTGCGGTATAGTCCAAGTCTCATTAATCAAGTTGTGTGCTCACTACTTCCCAAAAACAAGCACTTTTGCTAAAAACCTTACTATATAATGCACCTGACAGTCCATTTAGAGTTTGTAAATGTTGATATAGTTGTTTCCCTGTTGTTAAACACGGCCCACATTACCTTCAATTCACTAACATTTTCCTCAGTTTTTTTGATTCTTCATTCACTGTAGAGGCATGCGATTGTTTTCTCTCAAGAATTAGAAGTTAACACGGGGTGTGAAGAACTTGAGCAGACAGCAGAATCATACTGTCAATTGTACAATCGACTGTTAATCTGTTAATATTAAAATGCAGATCACTTTAATACTTTTCCATTACACAACCCACACTTGCCTGGGGGCAGAAGACCTTGTTTACGAAGACTTTTTGCATGGACTTTGCCTTCATAGTGTGACTTTGCCACCACGTGGGAACTGAACACCATGTTGCACAGCTCACAGAAATGGTCCTTATCAGCAGTCATGGTCCGCTGCAAAAAAAACAAAACAGGCACAAGACTGGCTTGTCAAGAAACAAATATATGCTTCCTGAAATAGTATGTAAAACAATCAATAAGGAAGAAAACAAGAGGTCTTAGACAATCTTTTAAACCTTCTCTGACCACCTCTATTTGAATTGATTGATAATATTCTACTTTTGAAGGATACCGCTGAAGCTACGACCCTTAGACTGTGTAAAGAGTCAAATCTCTCAGAGCGAGCTAACCTGCGGTCCTGGGGACTCTTTGCTCATCTTCTCGGCTCTCTTGGCCTGCAGGTACACCTTGAGTTTCTGAGCATGTTTCTTTCCCTGCAATTAGGAGATACAGGCGACATTATTACTTTTTATTGGCAAGTCCATAAAACTGCACCACAGTTCCATGACCGGCACCTGGAAAGCATCGCACACCTCATAGTGGGAGGCCCGCTGAGATTCAAAAAGCAGCACAGCCTCACACACATGGCAGTAGTCGTCTGTGAGGAGACACTTGAGAAGATCCTCTTCACTCCTGTCTCCTGTGTGGCAGAATATACTGTCACTGTTACAACTGAGCCACAGACAATAGCGTGGAAGATTATAAACAAATAACAGACTATTAAATCATCATATAACATTACATTCAGTGTTACCATACAGAGTTATATAGTACCTATATCAGATAATATACAGTTAAACTACTTTATTAAAAAAATTAAGTAAATCAGACTGCTTTCAACACAGGTTAGTTTTGATGAATCTGGAGACCAATTTGTTTTGAAAAACTAGAAAGCTGCAAAATTAAACAATAATTTGTACAATTTTCATTGTCTGAAAGGTCTCATCAGGCATTCAAAATCATTTTGTCTTGTGGACCTGGAATTCTGCACAGAACAAGAAAACAGCAAGAATAACAGCTTTTCCTGTAATGCGCACTGTAACAAATTCCTGTATATATAGGGACAAATGTAGTAGCCCCTCTTAGAGGACATTTATTAATTTGACTGAATTCCATACTAATTCAAGATGCACCCACCCCCTTAGACCATATTTTAAACAAGATGTTATCACCTGTCTAACATTACATATATATATTATTATTTTTTATTTCCAAAAGGATTCTTTGAGACAGCGATTAACTATGTGCTTCCAACAATAAAACTCCTAAATTGCCTTAAAAGATTGCTATTTTAATTATTTCCACTCAATACTAACCCTCTTACAGTTCTACACAGCAAAACCTCCAAACACTTGTAGCATATTGCTACCATTTGAGAAAATCGTGGTTTAACGCTTGACTAAATTAATTCCAATTGTTGAACTTGTGATACATTTTATTTTATTGCACCTTTACTTTCATGCAGCCTTTGAATGCATGAAGAGTTCAGCCACTTTGTCCTGATAGCATCAATATAGTATATTTCTGCTCATTTTCACTTGTGTTACACTCAAAGAATTGTAACATCTTGCAACAACACTATGGATGAGTATTATTCATAATAGCTCAACTGTTTGGGCGAAGATTTCGTTACCAAAGCGGTTTGTGACTTTAATTTTTAGAGATTATATTAAAATGACATCAATAAATAGGAACTGAGATTACTGTGAAACTCAATTTGTTTACATCCTTGCTGCCAATAATTATTACCTCCTCATAATTTAACAACATGGTTTGGCGTATGGTTTTCCACGGTATGCTTCATTGAGCTAATCACAGGACGACTGGTAAATGTTTTTACGACTGGTAGTGACTGAACGTTTGTAACCTGAGCTAAAATGATCAATCGAACATTTAATCCACAAAAAAATATTGATTTTAAATAAATTACCATATCATATTAATGTAGTCAAAAATATGTGTTAGTGTCTCAACTGCACAGACGTGATCAATTTTGTTCCATTTATACAATATAATTGAACATTAAATATGTATGTTTCTGACGATCAATTGTCAAAGTTAACAAAATTATCAAAACATTACTGCTATCTTAATCAATACTAAAAAAAAAGGCCATTGCAGCCATACCAAATATGAAAATGAGTTTAAGAAAAATAAGGCATTGGCATAGCGATCTATTGAGAGTTTCAAACTATCTAGTGTCCCAACACTGACAGCCTACATAGTGTTCTGGCAGAATTATAACTATCTCCAATGTATTGCCATAAGACAATTATGCACTAAAATACAGCATTTCCCTCTATATCAATGTAAAATATCCACAGCTCAAAAACACCGTAGTGCTGCCACAAGTAATATAATTAATACACTTTGATATATATATAATGCCCGACATGTTCATGTCTGCTGATACATTTCAAATACTGTACTTACCAAATGATAATCACAGTAGCAGTTATCAAGAGAACATACTGTAGGTACTGTATCTCTAACTATGTGTACAATGTTTGAATAGGATATTTTTCTTTCTATTCACAAGGTTTATCTGGAGAACATTTATTATTCTACTGGTGAGCGAGACCACCGTGGGAGCGGCAGATGGACATTTTTAATGTCAGACTGAATGACAAATCAGCTGATGAGGTCTGAGATCCTTTAAACTCATCACCAACCTGAGAATACTAGATTTTTTACATTTTAGACTGTCAATTGTGCCACTAGCGAGTGTTTTGAAGTCCACTGCCTTGACTGATTCAAGCAAGAATTACCATCGGTTGACAGAGAGATCACATTGAACGTCATCCATTGCATTGAATATTTGTTGGCCTCCGCTAAGTTACCAATACATGCTAGCTGCCCAACCAGCTATCTCTCACCACTGCCTGGTATGTGACTAAGGTTTAAATTTAGACTAAGATGCTGTTTGGGTTGTGGACTGAGTTTGAAGACACTAGCTCGCAAGAAAATTAACGTTAGCAACTGCCCAACCACTCCCGGACCTCGGAAAACGAGTGACGTTCATTTCAACGTGTAACTTTATATTGTTTCACTACTATGGTGGTTTAAGGATTTTAAGGTTGTTTTCGTTGGCGATACCTTTTGCGAGTCATGTACGCACAGACCGGTATACAACATTGAGCCTGACTCCTAACGTTACAGCTAACGTTAGACAGTTGACATTAGCGCATTTAGCGAAGGAGCTAGCTCACTCGACTGTTGAGCTGGCTAGCCAGTTAGCTAAAAAGCTATCGTTGGCTCGGCAGTTAGGACACCATACGGCTGCATTTTCACGTTCTAGACAAAACTCACCTTCAACCTGGGTTCTATCTATTTTAGTGTTTATTACTTTGTCAGCATCTGTGGCAGAAGCCGCGTTAGGGGTACTAGTAGTGTTATTTTGAGGGTCTGACTCCGCAAGCAGCGGAGTACAGACACTTCTGTCGTCCATGTTTTGCCCTAGCTGTTTTGCGCGTGCGCAGTGACGTCATAAGATTTATGGGCTTTGCTGTGAGAAAATCATCCGGTAATTACAGAACTTCACTTTAAAATGTCTTGTTTATAACAAGACTGGACATACTATAACAATTGTGCTTTAAGACATTATCACTCAATTCAAATGAAATAATAAGCCATACTCGCAGTATGTCATATTTCGCAGTTGGCAAATTTCCCATACATAAAGCAACATTCCCAAGATTCCTTCCCAAACTGTTCTTGTTGAATTCAATGTGTACAAACCTGTACAGAACAAGTACAATTATATTTTAAATAATACTTTTTCTGTAGACCCTTTATTTATTTATTTATTATGTTTACATTCCTAATTTATATTTTATTTATTTATTTACTTTTCATATTTTATTTGTTGACATCTACTTTTTTTTGTTGATACTTCTACAACATCTAAGGTTCAAGTTACTATCCAAACTATAGGCCATAGAAAGTTTTGAACACAAAAAATTAAGAAGAAGAAAAAAATAGTTCATATCAAAATAGATACTTTATTTTGGGACATTACAATTTCAACTTTTGTTTGTCACAGGGGGAAAAATATAATGAACATACAAGATCAGAGAATCAACATGAAGTCGATTCACATCAAGACAAGGACACTGAAGAAGAAGAAGAAGAAGAAGAAGAAGAAGAAGGTCACTACAGGTAGAAAAGCAGTGTAGAGTGGAAAGGTGTCACTTTCTCTTCTGAAGCTCTCTGGCCAAGGCATCCAACTGTAAAAAAGTGATACACTATAACATGAGCGTCAGACACACTTTACTTAATACACTTAATGTACAGCCATAGCGCAACTTTTTGTTGTCATGTACAATGTATAAAAATGTGGCATATTATGTCAACAGGGTGGCATCTGTGTATGTGTAAAGACACATTTGTCAAAGCAAAAAAGAGAAAGATTCCCTGTAGCAGATGAACTAATTAGATTAGGCTACCTTGTTCCAAATGTGTGTATGATCTATACAACTTGCATCCATGCAGCAGTGGATAGGGTATTCACTTACAATAATGTTTCTCAGAATACTCCTTCTCTGGGGTCTCAAGTAGCTGCATTCTCCTGCCTCACACAGCTTAATCTCCTCGGAAATCTGAGAAACAGAAAGAGAGCGAATATGGGAAAAGAGTAAAGGGGTAAAGAATATCTTAATTCTCAGCAGGAAATGCCCCGTGAATGAGAAAACAAACACTGATCCCGACCTCTGACGTGCCGAAAGAGTCCAACTCCCTCTTGCCTCCGGGGTACCAACCATGGGACCAGTGCTGGCCGTTGGACAGCTGAGCCCCCACACATAGAAGCAGCCCGAGCAGCAAAACCAGCCGAGATACACACATGATATTCCCACCTAAAGGCAAAGACTCCGTTAGCTCTGACTACAAGAGGCTGTTATTTTTTTGATCCTTTGGTATCTATTGAAAATAAAGAAGTATTTTGCTTTTCCTGCAATACAAACTCAACAGACTAGACCATACTGTATAGAATGTAGAGGTGTCTGTCACCAGAAAGCTCTAATATGCTGCTATAATATCAAGACACTCAAGCTAAGACATGATAATGCTATGAGTTTTAATAGTTGGACTGCATTTTGTTAACTGCAAGTTTGCATTCTTGCTAAATTATCTATCTCTTTTGCTCTCTTGCTTGCCACCAATCAGCCAAACATGGTATTGCATTTGGAACACATTTTCCTAATTTGAGGGACTTTCATCATTTATTTGCCTTTTGAGTACACAGTTTCCCCCAATATCCTGTTGTGCTAATTATGCTATAGATGAAATATAGAGAGTTCTCAGGCCGAGTTTCAAACTAACACTAAGCCTAAAATATCAGCTTAGACGGAGAGACAAGATGAGTTAAAGCTGGGTCTCCAACAGCATTCATTGCAATAATATTTATTCTAATATTAACAATGTATAATTTAGACTGAGTAGTACAGTAAAACTATTTAGAAGTGTAAGTAGGCATCCTTACCTTAGTTTCACGGCTTTATCACTACAGGTGTCCCTTGGCGTCCTGACAGAAGTTCACTCTGCTTGCCTTCAGTGGGTCCGTTGCGAAAGGTATCTCACAGTTTCACAAGAGAGATTCTCTGTAACCTCATGCTCCTGCTGAATATATATGTAGCCCCTCCCAATGCACATTGCCGCTATCATTCCCTAATTGCCCTGCCCATCACTGACCCCTTTGGTCCTTCTGTTCCCGGTGGTGAAATGAACGGTCCCTGGGGACAAAGAGGTCCAGAAGACATAGCCAATTCCAATTATCCCCTGCAAACATGCACTGACACCACTGGGATGCTCACATGCATTACCCATTACCCATTACCCTTATCCATGTCCAAATACTGTCCCTCTGGCTGAATAACTGAATAAATTATTCAATTAGCAGATTAATGACAAAAGTGTCATCCATGTATACTTTTCTGAAGCACTCAGACTCAAGAAAATGATTCAAATGGAAAATGTATTGTCATATATCCTATAAAGTGAAAGTAGGGGGCTACTTGAACATAACTTGTTCAAGTTATCAAAACATTTTTTTACACAACAAGAGTTTGGGTGATGCTGGGGTTCTATAGTTTTTGGCTTCTATAGTCCGGGCCCTGCCAACATTAATCTTTGTCTAATAGCAATCAAGCAAAACTTTATTTAAATAGTATGTTTCATTCCAGGTGGAAGCACAATGTGCTGCACAAAGCACAAGCAACCACGGAGGTTAAAGCCACAAACACTATATAGATAGTGTGAAGATAAAACATTAGACATAAGGAAAGACAATTAAAGCAGACACATACATGATGCATGTGGATTAAAACCACTAATAAATAGGAATACAGATGTAAGTAATTAAGATCAGCAACGAACCAGTGAGAATTAATAACATGTGAATTAAAACCAAAAATTATAAAATCAAAGAAAAACCAAGAAAAAAAAAAAGCTTCAATCCAAAGAAAAAAGTTAGAATAAAATACAATAAAATAATAATTAAGAAAGGCACAGCTAAAAATAAATGTTTTCAGTTAAGTTGAAAAGGACGGTAGCATAAGATGCGTTGTGAATAGTATTTAACCGTATTGCTCGGATCAAAGTACAGTAGGTCCTTGTCATATTATAAAACTCAATAGTTCCAATTTCCTCTCCTTTTGCACCTGTTTTGATCGCAGTGACCCATCACACATCCTCACTTAACCCGGATGACCCTTCCAGTCAGGAAACACAGGGGCGTCTGATGACAGGGGAACAAACAGTGGATCCCTGATGAAATCCATCTCAATTAGACGAGGCATTTCCTTTTTAGGAGTTTTAGATGCAGAACCAGTTCTGACTCAGGAAGTGACTGACAGCGTGGCATGCTGCTGTTGTTGACTCAGGTCAACTGCCAGCCTGAGGGCTGTGTGGTTGAAGTAAGATAACTCCAACATACGTCCAGAAATGACCGCCTGACAACGTGAAGCAAGAGCGGTTACCTTCAGAAGTCTGCCAATTAACATTCACAAATGTTACATAAACTGACAGGTGGCTACACTGTTATCTGCAAATATAATTAAAAAAAACCAGTGCAGCTCATGTAGGTTTAATTCATATAAGAGGTCCAATCATCGTGTCACCTTTTATTCATTCATGTCATTCAACTCAACTCTTCAAGCTTTCCACCGATATGAATCTCCTGCTGGCATGCGTGTCAAATTAACCCTCTTTTTTTATTTGCTCCACTTAGACCTGAGCGGATTGTGCTCGACAGTAAAAGCTTTGTAAATTGCCACTAAAAACAGCGTATGTTATTACCGCATAAAGGAAACCAGTGGATCAAAGTTTTCCTGATCCTCAATCGTTCCATCTTAAAGGGGTACTCTAGTGATTCACCATTGCACTTCATAAAGTTTAGGGACAAGACAGAATAAAAAAAAAAAAAAAGGTCAAATTTGAAGCAGCAGATGTAGAGATTTCCAGACTTTGAATTTCTGGTATGAGTCAAGCTCATAAATCACTGGATCCTACATTTCCCTTAATGCAACTTGATACCATCTTTTCCTGATGACGTCATTGGGGTAATTTTTCCTCGAGAGCCACAGAAGACATCATACAACTGGCTGAGTAGCAGTCCTTGTGAGGAGTAAACTGAACTCCAAAATCGGGGGAGTGCCCCTTTAAATCATCACATTGTACTGTATTGTACTGGATATCGTTTCATCTCTTTCTAGAATCAGGAATATCACAACAGAGTTGCTGAGTTGGAAGACTACAGCTCAACTGTAAGCCCGCCAAACTGGATAATACCAGGTTTGTCAATAGCGACGCTACCTTAATGTAAACCTTAATGTTTCCTAAAATCTTTTCCAGGTAATACTGTCCACACAGACGTTTCAACTAACGTTCACCCTAAATGATTCCCTGCTTAATTATTTATCAGCGGCAAAAGCACATTAATATTTGATGAGGGGTGAAGGGTTAAACGCGGATTGAAAACCTTTCAAGACACAACACTCGGCAGGACTGCCTGATCTATAAAGGTACATGAACGATTGGCAATTATTTTTGCACCACTGTACCATTAGTCTTCATTGAGAAGTGAGCCGTAATGAGCGTCAGCTTGTCGGACTTGAAACACTGCATGGATGCATCCGAGTTGTCTGTTGAGTGACGTAACTGCACCTCTGTGTTTTAACTTTGCATTTAAAAGACATAAGAAATACAGACAAAAGATAAAATCTCAAGCACTTTATTAGGTTTGAACAGTATCTTGCTTAGAAAGGCCATTTGGCATTATATAATTATATATAATTTTGTCATATATATAATTATATATACATATATTCAAATGTTGAATAACAAAACACTAGAAACAAACATTGGCAAATTAAAAAATACGATTTTCTTAAGACAATTATACCAAATTAAAAATGGCCAAAACAAAACATCTCCAATACATTTCAAAATGGTCCCGATACAGTTCAATATACTTCTTTTTTTTTTTTTCCTAAAAAAAAAAAAAAAAAAAAAAAAAGAAGTGGAGAGAAGAAAATATAATAAGCAAGGCAGCAGACTGGAATGAAATATAAATAACCTTACAGTATGTACAAAAGGGAGTGGGACAGTGACCACTGGGAAAAAATGGTCCAAGGACAAAGTGAAAGAGGAGAAGGAAGCGATAAGTGGACAGCAGTGAGTGGAGCTGGACAGGAGACATAAAGGACATATAAAACGGTGGAAAGAAGAAGAGCGAAATTGGACTCTAGTCTTCCTCCAGTCCGACGCTCTAGAAACGGAGACGCATTTTTATTCTCCGGGGCATTCAGAACGCTCCCAAGGTGAAAAGCTCCGGGAACAAAGGGCTGTGAAACAGGGACAACTGTCTGGTTTCCCTCGGTGATAATGCATTAAAGATGCAATTGTATTTGTCGTGGGCAAAAATGTAAGAATTTTTGTTGTTGAACATTCGGGTACCCACAATTGATTACTTGTCATGGATACCACAATTCAATGATATGGAATGAAATGGCCATCAAAAATCGAGATGAAATTTATTTTAAAAGTGACCTCAATGTTAGTTTGAACTGCACAATCACGTAATCTATGTATATGGGACTAGGGGGAATGTGAAAGGAAGGATGACTGACCCTTGAGTTGTTTTTGGCCCTATTGATTTGTCATACGAAGAGGTTTGTCATCAGGTGACAGTCGAGGAATAACACGCGAGTTGGGAAAATTCAAAGGACAGCTTTTAGGAGTACAATAGTTGCACCACCTGTGTTGTATGTAAAGTTTTGTATTTACCATTGAGGCACTTTTTTTCTTTAAGTTCACTATAATAGCAAAATAGTGGGTCTCATGGGATGGCACAGTGTCATGTTTTGCTGTCAAATTGCAGTGAGACAAAGTCACATGATCCAAACACACACAATAAACCCATGTTACTAAAGCAGACAGAATAGCCAAACAAAAAGCATCCCCTCCTCTAGTTAATTAAAGACCCCCTAAGTGAATAAAATGAACAAAGAACATAATGGCACCTAACTAAATAGTGCGGGCACTTGTGATGCTTTGGAACAAACAATAAAAGACCTGAAATGACAATGACGACGCACAAACAGCCAACATTTCAGTGACCGGTCAATTTAAAATATCTGCTATTTTTAAGTCCCTGCAGGGGCCTTACAGAAGGCTTTGAGACATGAAAGAGCTTCATATGGTTCCCATATTCCAATATCAAGGCTGTATCATCATCCTGACCTCATCGCTCATATGGTTCCGTATTTTTTTTTTTTTTTTTTTGAAGGGCTTTGCTTTTGGTGCAAATAGTGCACGAGTGTTCAAACAATCAACATCGACGCAAATCACCCTTCCTAAAAATATTCAGCATGTACTTTTAATGATGTTGTCCACCATCAATAAATTAGGATTGATTGTGCTCCTTCCGCTAAGAAAAGTAATTAAATATAGGGGCCGGTTAGTGTGATTTAGACTGTTAGTGTGGGACGCAAATTATGAACAAGAATGGGGTTGTTCCTAGTTTAAATCTCCATTAAAAAAAATGTAAATAGCCTGAACATTTATTTTGAATATCCTAGCATTAAAATCTGTTAAAAATCCAGGCATCTGAATACTCCTGTTTTTTATTTTTAAAACAATTTGAATGCGAGTAAGCTTCGGAGATGAACTAAAGCTGAATTTGTTTAAAACATTTTTTTTTTATTTAAACAAACCTGCCATCAGTCATTTCCTGACCTGACCGAGTTGACTGACCTGAAGCGCTGCGGTTGACTGACATCATTCACCACAATTGAGTGCATTAGCCTCAATTGGGACCTAATCTGAAAAAAAAAACCTCACACTGTAATGCAAGTCTTAAGTGTCCTCACAGGACAAAATAAATCTGAGCAAACTTGGCATGGCACACCTCCACTATTTAAGTAACAACGCATCCATTTTTGAGGAATATGTTAGCGACAGCATTCAAATTAAAAGAGACATTCTTCGGCATCAGTGTTCATGGTGGGAAATAAAAATTGAAAAAGAATGTAAAAAAAAAAAAAAAAAAGGGAATCATTCTCTAAAAGTGTGACAGCACAGCGTGATGATGAGGCTGATATAAAAGAAATCAGAGAGTTAATTCAGGCAGACTCAAAAGAACCCCCCCCCCCCCCCCCCCCCCCAAAAAAAAAATGCTCAATACAATCTACAAGAAATACTGACGTGCGTCTGTAAACAAGAAATATGCTGGGTACATAACAATCGTGGATGATGCAATAAGGGAGTTACTTGTGATTGTGTCGTTTGGGATTCGGCTTGTCAACATGATCAACATTGCTGCAGATACTGTAACAGACCTTTAAAAAAAAAAAAAAAAAAAAAAGAAGCAATTTAAAAAGATTCAACATAAAAGCTTGACCAATTCTTAAACGTGTTAACTGGATGCTGTAAAAGATTTCCTGTTATAGTCCAGCAGTGTGTGGGTAGCAGATCATTGGACAGTAAAATAGCTTTCTTGTGTTGAATATCTAAACATAGTCTTAGACTCCAGAGCTGCAAGTGAGTGAAGGACTTTGGCACCCTGCAGATAGAAGACAGTGTCTTCTCTCCCAGACAAACGCGCACACACAAAATCAAAGAATGAACGGCTCCTGGTATTTAGTGTGTGTGTGTCTTGTGTGTCAACCTGAGTCTATGAGCTACATCACAGAGATCTCCAATAATGAGTGACCTTTGAACCTCTGAAACTTAAAAAGGGGAGAAATTGTAAGTGGTCCGAACTAAATCTGTGTGAAGACAAATGTCTTTGCGTGTGTGTTGTATGCATGTGTAGTAGTGGGGAAAAAAATAGACCAGATTTTGTCTGTAAATGTTCAGGGTTCTGCTACAGCATGGCTCTGGCCAAGCTACAATTGTTTCGAGTCTCTGTCCCTAAAAAGTAAAGAAAAAAGAAAATCCAATAAATCATTACCGTGACTCTGGATTTTTTACAAAGCATTAGATTTAGATTTTTTTTTATATATATATATATATATATATATATATAATAAAATACCAATAAAATACATTACAGGTGCCACCCGAAAATGCAGCCAAACTCAAAACTGTGTCTGAAACCAAAGTAATAAGATGCAACACAGTAAGTATATATACATATGGGGGGAGGGGAAGCAAATAGGGGTTAAGGGCTGTATTAACAAGACCAATATTACAAAATATTCAAGAAGGCATCTCAGTTATTTTCTCTGTCCGACTGCACTGTCCTGTCCTCCGGGCCGAGGCCTCTGTTCCCTTTTCCTGCGGGCAGTTCATCCCATCCACAGATCAAGTTGTGATGAGTCTTTTTCTTTTTTTTTTTTTTAAAAATCCATCAGATGGGAATATGCAGCTTCCTGCATGGTAATGTATGCGGCGTGTGTTCTGGTGCGTGCATATGCTTGTATGACGTGTATGCGGACATCCAGCCATGGCAGGTCCCTACTTGAAGTTGGCGTAGTCAGAAAAGGCATCGATATACTCTTGGACCACTTTGTAGCAGAACTCGTACTGCTCCTGAGGAGGGGAAGGAGACAGGAGAAACAGCCATGTCAGCAGGAACTACGAACGCTATTCTTTCCTGAAATCAATCACATTTCAAATCACTGGAGTCATTGATCCCTTGTAAAAAAAAAATAAAAAACACAGTACAAACAGCAGTATAATGACAGTTTGAGTATTGATGGAAGTTCCTAATCCTTGTTTTGCATCTAGATGTCAAACACAGGAGAATACTAACTTAATTGGAAAACGTATCCATCAATCCTCCACCTCTAAAGCTTACTAACCCCTTTGTGCCCGCAGCTGAAATAAAAAAAAATAAATTGGTCAAACCGTTTGCTGAATGTGTGTTTTTCTTATCATACTAGTCTTTGGGCACCTGATACTATGACTAAAACTCCTGACTTTAACTATTGATAAAAATGGGATTTTTCACATGATCTAAAAATGTCAAAGTTGTACTATTAGATACATGCCCAAAGTATTTCTGTACTAAATTCTGAGACTTTAGACCAATCAGAACAAATGTTGTGGCGTTTTCCTTATCATACTAAACATGGTCTTATAGGGCACAAAGGGGCTAATTAACACGTTACATCTCGTTTGAGTGGTTTATGTGTCGGACTATTGTTCAACCGGGACCAGTAACCTCCTCTTGTTGCCTGGCAACTGGTCTCAGCTAAGAAATAGTCCAGTACGCAACCCACTTTGACACAGCGAATTGTCTTTTTACACTTCTGTTTTTGTATGGAATAAACAAAAAGAGATCTAACATGTTAGAGCCAGGCTGTTTCCCTGTTTCCAGTCTATATGCTAAGCTAGGCGAACCAGCTGCTGGCTCCAGTTACATATTTACCGCACAAACATGAGAGTTGTATCAATCTTCTCACCCAACTCTCGTCAAGAAAGGAAGTGCGTTTCTCTCATGTTGAATCAAGTGTCTTCATCTATTGGTTCCATAGTTCAATGACATAAATCCTATTTTCAAACTTCTACCAAAATCTCATCAGTTGCTCCTTTTTTCCCAATTTAGTTTAATCGCCAATATTAAACGGAAATACCCAAGTTGTTAAGATACCCTACTACGCTGACAAATACACCGAGAGTGGTGAAAATAAATCCTCAGCAGTAGTAATAACTCACATTTTTGAAAGGAATTCCTCACAAGTTCAAAAGGAAAGGTGAGGAGAGCAAAAGTATCAATTTTTCAATGTGTCCTTTTTCAAAGATTAAATAAATTAGCTGTGCCAATGGAATCATCAAAAGTAATAGCCTATGAATGTTCAAAGGGCCCCTCACCAGTGTCTGCACCATGTGTGGTCTCTGCAGTCTGAGGCTCTTCACTGTCTGGAAGACATCCAGGATGCCCTCTGCCTTCACCCTCTCCAGGACCGTACTCAACGCACAGAAAGTCCCCGTCCGGCCAGCACCAGCACTGTGC
>CALSBV010011423.1:5647625-5667898 GCA_943590825.1 Bovichtus diacanthus | reverse complement strand
AGAGAGAGAGAGAGAGAGAGAGAGAGAGAGAGAGAGAGAGAGAGAGACACACAGAGAGAGACACAGAGAGAAGGAAGAAGAGAACAATTCTCCTGAGCTGTTTTTTCCTGTGATTTTTAAAGCAGCGACAAGTTCCCAGACACACACTCACACACTTGATTGCCAGAAGCATTTCTGTTTGAAACAGTAATGCAAAAAAAAATACTGGTATAATTATCTTAAGGTCAAGGGTTTTGTTTCCCGTTGTTTCTATTGGTACATATAGGTTAAAACAGCCACATATTGAATGAAGAATGGTGTGTGTGTGTGAGTGTGTGTGTGTTTTACCTGCAGTGTACAGTAATGGGGTGGTTGCCAGATTGCTGCTGTTGTTTCTGCACCGCAGCGATTATGTTGATCATGCCTTTACCGTCAGTGGGGATGCCCACCTCTGGCCAGCCATGGAAATGGAACTGACGCACTGCTCGAGCCTTGTTCTCCTGGAAAGACGGAAGAGATGAGTTACGCCTTGTTTCCTCATAGCTCTGTGTACGTATGCTAGTCAACCGGAAGTTTATCCATTCCTATGGGACCCTCCGGGATTTCTGATGGGTTTACGAAACTCCTCCTTTCGTATTTTTCAATACATTTTTTTTTTTTTACATTTTGGGGACAATTCATAGAATGCTAACTTTCTGTGGCATACATTGCCTACGGTATTAGCAAATCAGCTTACATGCCATTTCATTCAATTTAAAATCGAGTTGCTTAACTATTTTTGATAGTGAAATTGTGTAATTATATAATGTTAATTAAAAAGAAAACTAGTTTAACTGATTGTACATTTGAGTAATGTTATTTTGCCAAATGATATGGTTAGCATAGCCTGCACCAACTAAATCGGGCGTCTCCGAGATGCTCCAGGCGCTTATTCCATAGCAATGGATGGCGAAAAAACACACAAAAATCGACTTTTCTCCCATCTCTGCGGTGGTGTTTCTATCCATCCACGTTGAACACTAGGGGGCATACTTCGCGTAGTATAAGGAATAACGGACACGAAACAAAACTGTGTGAAAATGAGGAGTTGGCATTTTAAAAGATTGCTGTTGGTATAAAAGCACGGCTTCAAAATGCACAACATTAATTCACTTTTGTCATGTTAGATTCATTGAGTCCTTCCTTACCCGGTTGTTGGTGACCAGGAGGTCCCGCACCGTGTAGCTCTCGCTCTCCTCCTCCCTTTTAATCTCGATGGAGATGTCCCCATAGACCACGGCTCCATCACTGGGCCAATACTGAGCACACTTTTCCTGCAGGAACCATAACGGAGACGGTCAAATCACCACGCTCAACAACTTTAAGATTCTGAAAATTCCGAGGAAATCTAAAAATGTCAATGTCTACATCTCTGAATAGTCATTTTTCAATTCCGCTGATGTGTTAACAGTAATGACCATTAAAAGAGAGAGAAATCATTAAATCGCATGAGCAACAAATAAAAAACAACGCCAAATTCACCATGTTTGCTGGAAATAAACTTACAGTTCTGTCCATTAAAGATCATTTCCTGGTATGACCGTTCACAAAATGACAATGGACTCGTCGCTGTAGCATTAAACCATCTGGACACTAATACTTTACATTTAATTAAACATTAAGAAATGCTGGAAAACCGTTAAAAGATCCAAGACATTTTTCTTAGGATTATTACCATGTTAGACAAGCCTGGTGGCGTCAAGTCAGCATTGAGTAAATGATCTAATATCAATATTCTATTTTCAGCCAGTTATTGAGCCGATATCCAATACTAGAGTGTGTATCTGCACACATCCACCACACAGACACACACCTGCCCTCTCTCCTCCAGCTCTGTGAGCATGACTATGGAGCAGCTTCTCCACTCCCAGATCATCCTCCAGAAGTCCTCCATGGTGTGCTGCAGGGGGCCCTGGCTTGCCATGTAGGAGTCCTTCTGACGGTAGCCCTGTGGCCAGATGGGGGGAGGGGAGGGGAAAGAGAGAGAGGATGAATGAAGTGTACAAAAATAAACAGCAAGGAGGGAGAAAGGCAGACTTACTACAACCGGTCGATTGTTTGCATTAATAAAATGAAATGATCTGGGAGCTTCGACACTCACGTCAATGAAAGAGGCATTCACGTAGTCGGTGTTCTCCTCTCCTCGCTTGACTGGAATTATCACTCTGTTGAATTCATCTGTTGGAAGCAAGGAGAAATATTAGCCTGGATTGACACAGGGGCTATACATCTGCAATTTCATTAGGAGCGCCATCATGGCGTCCGTCACTGTGCGTGTGTGTGGCCACTACGAAACACACAGCTCACGCCTATAACTGCATCACTCACATGGAATGATCTGCAGGACTCTGTTCTTCTTCATGTTGGCGGGCAGGTTGCCTGTTCTCATCTTGTCATTCTGGATCTTGATTGTTGTCAGCTTCTAGAAAGAAGAGATAACTTGAAGTCCCCGCTCCAGACACATTTTTTAAAGTATCTAAAAAGTACTAAGTAGTAATATTTTTGTTTAACATGGTTTTCCCACATATAAAGTCAAATCTGAAAAGGGGCTGGAAGCACATCTACTATTTCTCCCTCATTGAGAAAGTGTGGATCTATGAATATTCAAATATGCAATTATCACAAGACTCGCACCCTGCCCACCACCGCTGCATGCGCTACGTTGATCGAGATGGCTAGCGTTAAAGTAAACATGGTGAGATTCAGCCATACAAGTTTGACTCGGATGAGGAGTCTGTTGTGCACCAAAATCGTCGACTAGCAGACAGATCGGAATGGTAAGTGACGTTAGCATCTTTTATTTGTTAGCGGTTGCGAAACATACAATAATATTTTATTGAAATATTTCTTTAAATGGAAGGAAGCTCCAGGATACAGTTTACATCCAATAACTGCACACTCTACTAAGTTTGCTGTAAAAACGTTTACTATGCTAATGAAAACTCTCGCTCTCTGCATATGAAAAATATCCTAAAAATCTGCTCTGCACTGGAGGTCTCAGGTGTCTTTGCATATTAGACGGGGATTGGCGTTCGAATTTGTGACATACCAAATCAAGCCTTTTTATTTTATTTGTTTTATTTTCTAATGAGACAGTGTACAGCCATCTCCCCCTTCAGTAGAGGAATGTGAAAACACTTTCCACAGATACAAGTCATTTTTGGGGACATAAACAGAAATAAAGAAAAAAATCTTTAAGGCTTGGGACTTGTGCAGTTAAAGTATTTCAGATGGACCCCAGACACCAATTCAATTCATCTTACTGGTATGAAACAATTTAGACGCAGAGGTGTGATAACTGAGGGGTCAAAGAGAATAACGTTTTCTTTGCACACGCACCTTGAATTCAGCCTCCAGACCACTGCAGCCAGCTCCAGGTGAGGGGGCGTAGAGTTTGGCCAGGTGGGACTCCAGAGAAGTCACCTCCAGCTCTGTGTCTCCGTACAGGTAGTGCTCCAGCAACGCCTGGAAGATGAACACGTACTGCATCTGTGGGACGAAGAGAAGAAGGTGAGGAACAAGTGGAAGTAACAAACTATTGCCCTGAAAACACACTGCATCATGGGAGACACCGTGTTCACGCTGGACTCACATCCGTCTGGACCATCTGACAGCGCTGGGCTCGGATCCTGGTGACGAAGCCAAACACGTCCACCTTCCTCTCGGTGTTCATCATGTCCAACATGGCATCGATCACAATGAAGGTACCCGTTCTCCCCACGCCCGCACTGACACACAGAAATATGACATGTTGGGACAAAGACGGACAACTAAACCGGCAAAGTTAAGAGCGTAAGCTTTGATCCACTCACCTACAATGGACCACAATGGCCCCGGCATACTGGGGATTATAATTCTTGACTTTCTTGAGGAACTTGAGCATGCCAATAGGGGTGAAGGGCACCCCGAAGTCTGGCCAGCTAGTGAAGTGGAACTGGGTGACGAGCCTCTGAGGCTTCTTCCCAGACACATCTCCCACCTGAGACACAAATAAATACAGGTCATAGACCGAGCCACGACACAGTGAGTGTCATCTAAATCTATTTTTAGTCCGCAGTGTGGGCCCTGAGACATTTTTTAAACATCTTTGTAGATGCAGACTACACCAGTGTTTCTTGTGTATGTGTGCAGGGTAAACAGAGTTACACCATTGTATCCTGGTACCAACACGACCCCAGATATTACCTGTTGGATGCAGAACTTGCGGATGGTGTAGTCCACCAGAACCATCGTGTCTTCTACAGACACGCGGATGTTCCCGTATGTCCAACAGCCCTGGTCCGGCCAGTACTGGGCACACTTACACTGAAACACAGAGAGGGATTTAACATCTGTGAGGAAGAACAGCCTCAATTTATTCAGCCTAACTATGTTGAGTCTATGACGGAATGAGAATAGTGAAAAACCAAAGAGAGGTTAAAAGGATAGTTCACCCCAAAAATAAAAACATATTTTTCATTTTACCTGTAGTAGTATCAATCAATCAATCTAGATTGTTTTGGTGCGAGTTGCCAATGTTGGAGTTATCAGCTGTGGAGATGTCTGCCTAATGGAACTAGATGGCACTCAGTTCACCAAAAAAATACATTTAAAAAAACAACAGAAATCATGACCCAGTTACTCAAGATAATCCAGATTTTGTTGAAGGGCAATTTCAGGTACAAACTTTTTTCTTTCTGACAAAGCTACACCCGCCACAAACATCTCGTTCATGAGTAAATGCGTGCTTCGTTCTGCGTGGTGATACAGTTTACGTTTGGTAGAAAGAAAATAGTTCCTACATGAAACTGCTCACAACAAGCTCTATGGATTATCCAGGTCATGATTTCTGGAAAGAGACATTGCTGTTGAGTTTTTTATGTATTTTTTTGGTATGCCATCCAGTTCCGTTATATTTTAGAGAAGGCAGACCTCTCTACGGCTGATATCTCCAACACACGGCAACTATCACCGAAACAATCTAGATTGATACATAGCACTAAAAGTAAGAGCGGGGAAAAATATTCCGTTTTGATTTTGGGGTGTACTGTCCCTTTAAGGCGAACTCGCGATTTGAAGAAAGACCGACTTGAGAAATAAAATGGAACTTTGCAAATAAAGACATGTTAAACATAAAACCAGAGCACTAAGAGGTTGAAGGGGGATTTTGTTCCCTTGTGCCTTCAAAACAGGGTTATTCATGGTTTTGCATCTCAACTGTGGCTTCTATACAAAACTTACATGTGTCCTTTGAAGCTGTTGTATAATCTTATAAAACACATCATCATCATCCCTCCAGCTCTCCTACCTCTTTTCTCTCCTTCAGATTGGTCACCATGACAATGGTGGCTGTGTTCTGCTCCCAGATCATCCGCCAGTAGTCATTCACAGTTTCCTCCTTCGGCCCTGAGACACCGAGACAGATGCAGAAAGAGGAAAGCAATCAGCTGATAATCAGGTCATTTGTTTGTCGAACAAACTACAGCCAATGCAGGCACAAACCTTACCTTGAGCTGCAATAAACTTATTCTTCTCTTGGTAACCCTGCGAAGGAAAGCGGTCGAGAAGAGACGTTAGGATGCAACAAAAATATATTCAGAGCCGAATTCTCTCTTTTGTGGCAAAAATTCTGCACTTGTACAAACATTTATAAAAGAGGCGTTGATGAAGTCAGAGTCTGGGACTCCCTCCAGAGATGAGAGATGCACCCTGGAGTGATCATCTGAGGAAGGAAGCAGGAGACGCGATGAGAAAAAACAAAATGAAGAGAAGGCGCACAGAGAGAGAAAGATGGACTTGTTACGCTACAATTTTCCCATCCCGACACACTTGAATATATCAGTAAATCCCTTTGTCTTTGATTGTCAGCTGCCTCTGCTGATCAACGTTTCTAAAAGCTTGAAATAGCAGACACAACTCCGCCGCACTGCGTGCCGCGTTATCAATGTCAGTCAGTGTCACAGTGTCGGGGCTCTGTTTTCGCTCACATGGCAGGATGTTGACATATCGGTTCTTTTCTTTATTCTCTTCCTTGGAAGCAGCGTCGCATGATGCTTGGATGGGGCAGACTGGCAGCGCCTGAACACACAGAAAAAGAAAATACATTTAGATAACGGGGAGGAAGTGCAGACAGCAGACAAAAAGAGGAAGCCAACAGGGAATGATGTGCAGGGTCACACGGAGAGATTTTAAACCGATATCATCTGTGTGCCTCATACAGATCACCCCACGTGTGAATGTGCTGCAGCAATAGGCTGATTATCTGACAATACGGTGAGAATAATATGCTCTAAAAACATCTTGGAATCGCCTTGACCTATATATATTTATATATTTATTTTTTTTACTGTACTTTGGTTTTCATAATTTCAGAAATATGGTATCTTGATTAAGTCTATTCTGACAATAAGCAACAGCAAAGGTTGACTGATAAAGTACACACTATTTAAAACACATTTAGCAACACACTGCCAACTTGGTGCGAACATGTATAGAAGCAGCACTATCCAGGCCAGTGGCTCCCGTAACCCCACATACCTATCAGGCGGCGTGTTGCAAATGTGTTCAAATCGCATTTTAAAAGTGGAAAGACACTACAAAAGTGGATATTGCTACAATAACGCTTCCATACAGTTGAATTGTCAATGTTTCGATCAAGTTTGCACTCTGATAACTAACATTTCGACCTGATGCAAAACGTTTGAGCTATCCATTTCAAACTGTTTACCTGTTCATTTTAGCTAATTATTTTTAAACTATTTATGCATTAATGTTTGCTTATCATTTAAAAAATGTATTCATTACTTTTGGCTGACTTTTCCCATCTATTTATCCATTAGCTTTATGTTTACGGGTTATTGTGACTATAACTGCACTAGGTCAGCATCACATTAATTTGTGTGGTTTTTCCTTCTTTTATTTTTTTATATATGTATATTTTATCAATCAAGTGATACTTTTTTCAAACGAGTTGAGCTTCTCCATATTCTTTCCACATACACCCCTTGGCAACTGAAATACCCCGTACACTACCCGTGAAATACACACTCCCTTAAGCTACAGGGATATGGGTTAAAGGTGACCATCAGTGTGTTATCAGAGGTTGTGTGTGTGTGTGTGTGTGTGTGTGTGTGTGTGTGTGTGTGTGTGTCATACATTAAACTCCTCCCTGAAGAGCTTGTTGTCATCAGCCATGCGACGGTTCATTTCTTCCTCGAGTTTGTCGACCGGAAGGGGCGGGTACTTCCTGTTTGTGCTGGGTGACCGGGCCAACAGCGGCACGCTCTGGAGTTCTGCGGCGGCGAGCAGGAAGGGAGGAGGCAGGAGGTGAGGACCGGAGGGGAAGGAATGGGAGGGGAGAGAGAGAGACAGGTAGAGATAAAGACATGGGAGAAGGGCGTGAGAACTCGAGTTACATCAAAGTTAAGGCCGACTTCATCGCTTTGGTGTCTTCTCTAAAGATGGCCACAAGAGGGCGATGTGACTCAACACTGTGACATGTGAGGGAGCCAACTGCAGCCAGTGCTGTTAGGTAATCACAGTGAAACAAAGCCTTCTGCCAGTGACATGTTATCCTTTAGAGAAGCAAGATCAATCAAGTCTTATCAGAAACAACTCAGTAACAAGTTTGGTCAAGCTGGCTGCACATATTTGCACATATGACCCAAAACAAATAAATGAGTGCTCAGCGCGTATGCAGTCACATCTGTCGACGCATAAAACATTTTTACCTGTATCGTCTGATCTCCCATTGGTCAGTCTGAAAGAGTTTGAATGGCTCCCCGCCTGCTTGTACTTCTTAAACCTGTCAATCAACACAGATCAGAGTGCATATTAATACACACGCATGCACGGCCGCTCTCACACGCATGCAAATAAAACACACATCGCTTTGATCTCACAGGTGAATGGCAATCAGTCATTGCCACGGTAACAGGAGCACCTGAGGTGTTCACCACAGGTCTCTTGCTAGCGTGCAACATCGGCCGCACTCCACCAACCTGAGCATGTAGAGGATGATGATGATGAAGATGATGACCAGCAGGGAGGACAGGGCCACCATGACGGCTATGATTGGCATGTCATCAGACTGGTTGTTGTCTACATCAGAGACAGAAAGAAAAGGGAGAATAAATGGCGTGTACCGTGTAAAAAGGGTGTCTCGGTACGTGAGCCTTGAGGTGAGTCGATGTTTTGTTTCGTTTCGACGCCGTTGCCGAAATTCCATTGCCAAATTATTTTCTTATCACACCATTCAAAATAAGCTTGGGGCGTTTTACGTTAAATGTGCACGTTTTATTTGCTTACTAATGTGACACATTTTATTTTATAATCAAGAAATTATACAATATACACAAAACAAGAGGGATTTAAAACCACAAGAGGACAAGATATAAAGTTTTTAATTAGTTTGCTTTAGAGGTGCCGTTTGGTGGATTTTATTACATTTTCCATCTTTATGCTAAGCTAAGCTAACTGGCTGTGGGCTGTAGCTTCATATCATATGTGCAGTTGAGCTGCAACAATTAGTCAATCGACTAATTTCATGATCGATTAATTGTTAGTCATTTTTCATGCAAAAATGAAGAACATGCCGTTTTCAGCCTATCAAATATGAATATGTTTCGCTTTCTCTTTTTTATATCATATTAAACTGAATATTTTGAGGTTTTTGACTGACCTAACAAGACATCACCTTGGACGTTGAGAAACTGCGATGGACATTTTTCCACGATTTTCTGACATTTTATAGACCAAACGGTTAAATCAATTTATCCAAAAAATTATGAGCAGATTAATCTATAATGAAAATAATCAGAGACAATGGTATAAGTATTCATATGACTTATTTGGACTCATCTATTAAATTTGTAGCTGAAATTACAAGTAGATCAATTGTGTGTTGTTAATTGCTTATTAACACGTTAGAAAGTGGGTAAAACATTTTTTTTTAAATAAGGCAAGGTCATAAAGTGACCTTTGGCTCTTTCAACACCAGCCTGCATCCTTCCTTTCCATAATGGTTGTCCATGTTAATATTTTATTGGCCTTCCGAAGAAAAAAGTACAACACAAATAGAGACACAAAGTCCTTTGGAGTGAACGGTTAAATCCCAGTTTAACCGAAGGGTCGACCCTCTGCCGTCATCTTGGGTACAACCAGTTATAGAAGCAGACATGGGCCGATGGTATAAAATACTCAAACATAGGAGGATGTTTGCTGTGGATTCTTTATGAATTATTTAGTGTTAATATTACGCGCTTTCTGTTGTAAACCAGAAAAGTGTGCGATGCTACCAAGTGGTGAAAAAGCACTGTGGTCACACAGGCTTAACCCTACAAAAATGAGATATTAACATGGACCGAGTTACACATTCTTTGTGAAGCCCCCTGTAGATTACAATCGCTGACCAATTTGTATATGTTTCCACCATGCGCATGAGTTGAAGGCAATCCTATAGTCTTCCTGGTGACCTTTCACCACCGCAGTTAACACAAAAGACACGAGATTTGCCAGAACAACAACAACAACAGGAGTTTGGCGTACACAAAAAAAACTGGCCTGTAAGACACACGAGGCCACAACAAAAGAAGAGATTTTTTCTAGAAAAACTGCACCGAGGTGGTGACAATGCAATGACAAAATCAGCTGTTCCATGGGCCGACTCAAAATTCAAGAAAGCTCTTAACGCGACAGACAAAATGTGCTGCGAAGAACGCATCGTTTGACTTCATGCTCCATCTGCGTGAAGTCAGGGGGGCGTGTAGTTTGGAACGCGGCCAAGTTAAGTTGCATTTTCAGGCACAAATCCCGGGACTTTTCAGTGTTCATCCTCGGACAATGTGTACATTGAACAGAGCAGGAGTGCAACAACAGGCTATGGACATCACGTGGAATTGACACAGCCTTGACGGCTCTATTGCCATCTAGAACTGCTCACAGCTCTCCCACACAAGGCGGCCCGAGGGATACAATAGAGCAAATACAACAACACCTAGGGAACCCAAGGTGATGATGTTATACAAGGGACATAACGTATTAGCAGTGCAGGCACATCTGGTGTAGTTATGTTGACCAGGAGTGAATAATGCTCCTCTGACCTTCTATAGCTTCCACTTAAGTCTTCCATTTTTTGTACAGAAGCAGTTTCAAATAGTCATGCATGATACACTGTATATCGGGCCTATAAAGTATCAGCCGATAAATGGGAAATTTATATTGTTATGCATTATTGCAATAATGAAATTAGAAGGATTAGAACAAAAGAGCCAAGCACGTCGTCGCCAGTGTGGACTTTTTTCACAGTTTCAGAGGAAGACAAGAGGATTGAAATACAAGTTTTTGGATTTATTTGACTAGAAGAATAAATAAACAAATAAACATTTGAAGAGTGGTGTCAGTTAGATTTGGTTAGGTCAGAGCTATGGGATATTAAATCCTCCATCTTTGCTCGCTACATTTGAGCCTTTCTTGACCTCAGGTGTGCATAAACTACAGGTCATGAACTTCTTTTCATTACTTTATATACAAAAATGTGAAATTGTGGATTATTTTATCAGTATCTGCCATGAGAAGCAAGCAGGGTTATCGGCTCAAAAATAAAAAAATCCATGTTGTGCATCCCTAGTTCAAATTGTTTTTAACCTACAGCAGGATTATTCATAACATACCTGCTGTTATTGTACTTGATAATAATAAACATCTTCCAAATCAATCAGTGCCATTCGATAGTGATTTGTGTATTTCTCCACAATCATGTAATATGAATAATTATTGTAAAAGAAAAGGGTGCGGGTCATGTTTCACTTACAAGGATATTACTAAAGATGGTCGGTACATAAAGCGGCAAAAAAAAAAAAAAAAATCAAGCTGAATCGCATTTGAAATATCAAGTATTTTCTTCAGCTTTAAAGTTTTTGAATCAATTATAATGCTCAAAAGCAGCAATACAAGACGATGCATAGAAATCCTCCTTCAACACCAGTTTCTTTTCACATTAAAATAACAGCTTTTGGCTTTTTTGGCTCGTCTCTTTTGATGGTACCCTCTTGGATGGCTGGTCAAATGCAGGTATGTCACGCCAGGATATTTCTAGCCATGCTACGATAAGGTCTAAAAGCAGAAAAGTGTCCAACTATATCAAATATTAAAAGGTCGACTCCTGACCAGAAAGCTCACTTGCTCGCTCTTTCTGGGTGTTGCCATTGCTTCGCCTGGCTGCATGAATAGCACACAGCTAGATGGAGCGACAACACAAAAAAAACCCCTGATGTTCATATATTCCACTGAAGCTTTGTTTTGTCATTGCATACAAATTCCCTTCAGCTTTAGTGTACTTCTACTTTAGTTTGGCCCTGTTCACACGTAGCATTACAACGTGTCTTGGATGATGTGATGACAAGTGACGGCTCTAAATACGCGCTTGAACGCACCCAAAATGTGTTGACAAGTCAAGCCAGATTTAGGAGGGACACATAAGCACACATTAAACGACCGCCCAGTCAACTTTAGAGTGTGGGGAAAACCTCCCTGACGCAGTTGTAGACATTCGATCTGCCAGTGACAAACAACTTGAAATAAGAACAACCACTGCAGAACAGTCACCAGGTTTTTTTTCCCCCATTTACCTGCAGCTGCAGTTTTTGCCTCAGCTAAAATCCAAAACAAACAAACAAAGAAAAACCCTGTCGTGACACAATCGCACAGGCTCAGAACAGCGCCTTGGCGATTCCCCACACTTCACTGAATGACTCCGAGCAACTGCGGTGAATGTGAGAGCGGTAACTGTGTGATAGCAATACCCACGCCATGGCAAGTGGGTGTTTTTCCATTCAAGATAAAGATGAGTCACATCCTCTCTAGTCATAACTCGACATGTCTTTTTGCTTCATGGCATCCTGGTCTAATGAGGCTACCATTGGTGGAGTACCTGGCATCTGTGTGTCTCTGTTATCCATGTATGACTATAGAAAGGTGGCGCATAATTATAGGAAGTTAAGACCCAATACGTTGCTCTAAAAAAAAATTTAAAAAAAAAAAAAAAAAAAAAAGAAAGAAAAAGGGACAGCTCTTACCTGTAGTGCTATTTATTGATCTATGTTGTTTTGGTGTGAGTGGCCGCGTGTGGGAGATATCAGCCACCGTGATGTCTGCCCTCTCTAGAATATAATGGAACTTGATGGCACTTCGCTTCAACACTCGGCAACTCGCACAAAAACTACCGAGATCGATAAATAGCACTACAGGTAAGAGGACAAATATGTATTTTGGGATTTTGTGGTGAACAGTCTCTTCGAAAGACATTATGTATTCTCACAAGAAATGAAAAGAGACACGCAGCGCCCTGAATATGCCCCATACACTCACCATGTGGGCTGGTGTCGGAGGTGAAGCCCAGCCCAGGTTCTGTGGTGGTCTCCGGCTCCAGAGTCAATACTTCCTCGTCACTATAATCTGGAGTTGGGGTGTCCGGTGGGAGGGCTGTGATCTCGCTGTCTCCCCCCGCCGGGGTGGGAGGAGGGGGAAGCTCGGTGCTCGGCGGTGCCTGGGGGCCATCGGTTGGAGCTGGAGGTGAGGGAACGGGGAATGGTAACAGCCGCCTGGTGGCGTTGGTGCCTGGCAGTATTACATCCTCCTCACCGGCTGGGTTTGTGGCTGTTGTTATTATTATTGTCGCCTCCGGGATGACTGTTGGGGCGAGCGTTGTGGGTGGGCCTGTGGGGGCCTGTGTGCGTGCGACTGTAAAATTGAGGGAGGGGGCGGCAGGGGGGTCTGTGGGTTTGGCCGTGATATTGGGAGGACCTGGAAAGAGGAAATTATAATGAAGGGAGAAAGAAGAAAGTATAATGCAATTGTTCACTGCGACCCTTTTCACATTAGAAGGTGAGCAAGTGAAAAGGAATTTGAGATGGTGGACATGGTTCGTACTTGTGATGGGGACATGGTCCTGGGCTGAGGCCCCGAGGGCTAGACCGAGCAGCAGGAGCAGGGGACACACACCCATTCTGCCCTACATAACCAAAAAAAAGGACAAAAGGGCATAGTCAAACACAACCCCAAATCTCATTGATTCCACCTTGTATTTCTTTCTTCTTTTTTTTTTTTAAATCTTCAATCCTTATCCCATATGCTAATTCTTTTGTATGGTAATACTACTACATTTGAAATGAAAATGGAATACTTGCATAATGTTAGCCTGTGTGTGATAAATGCCCACTTACCTGAAGAAGCGAAGTTGGCATCAATCACTCATTCGCACAATGGGGTCCTGGAACGCAAAACAGAAGACGTCGTTATGTTCTTGTGCTTTGACGGTCTAGAAAACATAATTTATTCACTAAATATCACTCTTTGCAAAAATGTTTCTGCAAGATCAGTTTCGGGATGAATTATGTAGGACAGCGTTATTCTGAGACACGGGCAGAAATATGAGGTCTATTCAGAAACGCAGGTGTGAAGACAGCACGCAGAGTATTTTCCCCTTAAAAGGTTATTATAGGGCCTGGCTTTAATATTATCTGATGACTTCTTGTGGAATCGTACAATGTTGATATGCTCATGTCAAATTTTAATTTTGCTAAATTTGGTTGTTCAAATGAATGAATTCAACCTTTATTTAAATCTTGACAAATCAATAAAAAGGCCAAAACCTCGTTCTCATTGATGTTGAGAAAAGCACACAATAAATATTTGACGAGAATTCAAATTAAAAACAGAATAAATACACACACACAAAAAAATGAAACAGAACAGTTAGAATTCAGTTACATTCACGAGCAGCGGTTCTGAACCTTTTTAAATTTTCATTATTACATATATAATTTAAATGTAATTATTCCATTTTATATACTTAGTGTATATTATTATTACATTGTAATATATATAATATAATGCATAAAAATGTTTACAATAAATATTACCAACACAAAAACTAACACATTTTGTTCTTTCTTTGCGGCCCGGTACCAAACGATCCACGGCCCGGTACTGGTCCGCGGCCCGGTGGTTGGGGACTGTACATAGCACATAGTATTTTGTCATGATGGTCTTTAAATTGATATATAGGTAGATTTGCATTAAGTTTTAATGTGCGTTGTAAAATGTGTTGTTCCAAGTGCGTGGAACACAAAAAATAAGTCGCTTTCCCAACTTCAGTGTTCTTCAAGCAACTTCAAGCATTAACCGAATCATTAGTTAAATAATGACTACAGGACCAATTTAATAAAGAAGTGATATACGAGGGCAAATTGCCACAAAAGGGCTTTGTAAATAGATAGAGACCAATACCTGTATATTAAAAAAACAACAAATTCTTCTATTGAATTCAGCTCTTCTCTTTTTGCACCACGGTTCCGTCTGAAACATGTGATTCATTCATCAGCAGGAGCATGACCAAAACACAATTAGTGTCACATTTAAATTCCTGCAGTAACAGTGAATCAGCACTTAGGAAGCTCTTCCTTCAGCCACAGATATGGGGGGTGGGGGGGGGGGGGGGGGTAGACAGACTTGGAGAAGGCACAACGGCGTCTGGGTGGTCGGATCTGGCTGGCTGGCTGTCGTCTTTTGTAAAATCTCAGAGGTCAGTCTGCCTCTGTTTACAGAGACACTTCAGCACTGCAGCTTAACCACACACACAAACTGATGCTTTACATCGGGGATTATTACATCAGTGGGCAGAGGATAAATTGGGCGCTAAAAGCTCTAATAGTGCCAGTTGCCAATCCTCTGGTGTTCATTGCAGTACTTACACTCTGGTTTCAGCAGAGCACCGTTTGGCCATGACTGCAGTCTGCACTGGGGCACGACGGGCAACTTATTTCGTCAATGAGGATGCTATTAACCTACAAATCCAATTGTTTCCATCCCCCTCTCTCTGCGTCACCCGTCCGTGCAGCCATTTAGCCAGAAAATGTCTGCTTCCAAAAAAGCAGACATTTTCTGAAAAAATAATGACAATATGTAAAAATCTAGGAATTATTTTTTGACAGATTCTAGACATTTATCAAAAATGTTAAAAAGGCCCTTTTGGTAACACACTACCAGTATTTTTGAATAGTTTCTTTTGGCACACAAGAAATAAGAGCAGGATGTGCTTCTGTTCCATTCATGGAAACTTTCTTAAATTTGGATCTTTGCATCACAAGTCTCTCTCTTTTTCTTTACAGCTTGCTGATTGAATTTGATTGTATCCACGGCTGCAACTAGTGATTATTTCTATTAATTGATTAATCTGCCGATTATTTTCTCAACCAACTGAAGAATTATTAAGTCTATAAAATGTCAGAAAATGGTGATAAATGTGCACCGCGGTTTCCCAGAGCCCAAGGTGATATCTTCAAATGTCATGTTTTCTCGGTCCAACCTTTTACAAATCGCCAATGGCTAACGGGGCGAGTAAATATTCACATATAAAAAAACTGGAAATAGAGAATTTGGGCATTTCTCCTTTAAAAAAAAATATATATATATTTCCAAAATTGTTTCTGTCAATTATAATAATTGTTGCAGCTCTAATTATGTCTAAACCACCCCAAAGACAGAAAGAAAAAAAAAAACAGCGTGAACACAATCATGGCGCTTTTTTAAGTTAATGGTATGCAGGCACATTTTAGAATTCTTATAATAATAATAATAATAATAATAATCAGATTCTGCCAGTGAGTGACAGGTGTGGGCAAGAAATGGAGCATTTACTACAGTTGCACTGTGTCTCCCTGTAGCTACAGTTTGTCATCAAAGTGCTTGTTGTTTCCTTCCTTTCCCGTCGGGTCAGATAGATATAACACTAAACCCCTTTGCTAACCTAAAAACCCTTACCTTACCTTACCTCTCCTCTCCTCTCCTTCAGTGCTCATTAAAAAAGGAGTGACTCAGCTAGAATGGACAAACTCAGCGATTGGTTTTGTGCGAATATGCATTATAAAAATAAAAAAAAAAGGCATCTGGGTTATGTAAATGACTAAATTTGACGTGGAGGACTACGGCAGGTATGCTCACATCCACACACTTTTTCTTTTTAGCCAACCTTTTCTTAATAAAGCATGACTCATTGTTTTCTGCGTGCCATCCGGGGAGGCTGGATGACGTGTCGCTGTAAGTGATATAAGCCGGTCCTGTTGCTAGCCTTCACTTTCACAGATGCTGCAGGAGCCCGAGAGGTTTTTATCTAGAGACTGTAGACCCGGGACTACAACTCCCTAGATATGCATATTAATGCCTTTTTGGCCTCCTGAGAAGCACCAGTCTTCCTGTGTGTGTGCGCGCGCGCTTGTAAATGCATGACATTCTTTTTCAACAGACTTGTGTTGGGAGAGGACATCATTAATTTAAGAGGTGCTGGGCAAGTGCTTCTATTTGTGCCACTTTTAGGTTTTTTGCCGTCAGTGCGCCCTATTAAAAAGATACTCTGGGTGACGGTTGGTGTAACTCACACGAAAATGACGGAGGCTGCAAGAGACATCACAAAGAAACAGTTTCAAATTATTTCTTTGTATGTGTAATTACATTAATATTCAGGACAAAACCATTTAAGTTAATCACTCTCGTTTAGTGTCCTGACCAGGCTCTAATAACGTTCTAATGGCTATTGGCTAATGCATATTTTCTTTCTACACCTTCTTTTGACAGACCAAGACACCGTTCTTCTCGAAATGACAGAAGAAATGGCTACTTTTATAGATTTGATCTCATGTTTCATAAACAGATTTAATTGATAAAGCCCGTTTCATCTTTAGCCCGTTTTCTTTCAACCCAGCCCGACGCTCAACGCAGTGATACAGAAATGTAAAAGCGGAGAGTAAATATCTTTCCAGTTTCATCATGCTATTCCCTGCAGAGGAAACATGTACATGCCCATCTATTAGTGAATATATGTACTTTAAAAAAAAAAAAAAGGCAGTCATGCCGCTCACGCTCTCCTGACTCTTGGCTTGTGTTGTGCAACCATGTGAATATTTCTCAGACAAGGAAGAGCACATAGAGCAATCCACTGGGATCAGCTGCCCAATGACAAAGTGCTAAACTGCCACAGCTTTCTTAAGACTATGGCGAGCAACAAGCAACAAAAATCAATGGTTTGACTGAAGGGAATAACAAACACACAACACTAAAATGTGACAGCACATTTGCTTCCTTTTTGATGGAAACAAAAATACGACTATGGTTTCTTTCTTCTCCATCCCTTATTTTACCCTGAGTATTATTATAAGCTTACTTAAACAACCTGCTAAGCTAACGGAATGACACCTGTTGAGTAACAAAAAAATATGTCCATAGAATTGCGTGTTAAAAAGTGTAATTGAAAGTTGGCATTGAAAGCTCGGGCAGATTCTTTGGCTGGTTTGCTTATTTTTAAAATAGTCACAAATGTTCTGATCTACACAGGGAACATTTCTGACTTTGGACTGCATTTGTCGTATTGTTTAGTATTAACATGTTTTTCTTTGTCATGCATCAATGGTAAGTAACGTAGCGTCTGGTCTTTAAGTGAAGCTATGCAACTTTAGCTGAACTTCTGAGGCAATTAGTAGCAGCAGTAATAGTGACAGTAGTAGTAGAGATAGATGGTAGATAAATATAGTGTTTGTTAACATTCAGCCAGCACGAGCTACTGGTCATACCAGACCAAGTAAGGCAGTAGCAGCAAAACACCAGTGTGTATTGAATTGAGAATAGGTGCGTTTTATTTCTTATGAATTTAGCATTTCATTTGTAGGAGGAATAACGTGTCATACAGTCTTGCTTTAACTGTTGTTACAGATTATTATTTTTTTATTTTATTAAGCTTTTGTGCTATTTTTGTTTCTTTTATTTGAACCTACATTATCTGATTACATTTGATCAAATATGTCAATTCAGTAACAAATGCTTTGTAAGAAGAAAATCTGGAGATTTTACAAAAAAAAAACAATATACATAATAAAAAAATTAATTAAATGTTTGACCATACATGGGGTACAAATGTACACAGATATTTAATTAAAAGGAAACTAAATCTAACCTAATAATGTAGTCTAATCTCTAATATTCTCATACCTAATCATGTAAAACCACATATTGAACTTGTCAGTCAGCACTGAGGAGAGCTTGATGCTTTAATGTGCATGCAAGTGGGGAGCCCGACAAACTAACCAAGACAGTTGCTGCGCTGCCTGTGGCCAACTGCGGACCTCATACGAGTGCAATCACACGGTTGTGAAAGGGCTGGGCTGTTCCCATGCCATTTCATTCACACAGTGAAAGGAACACTTATAGGTGGAATATAAAAGGAAGTCCAATTACATCTCCATGACGACCAAAGGCCAAGACGTAAGATCAATGCAAGGTAGTCATTTAATATGGAGAGTTCCCACTTAAGTCCGTGGATTTCACTCACGCTTTTGTATTTACCTGCGACCCCGGGGGTGAAGTAATAAGTATCTTTTCCGACTGCACGGACACAAATTAATGAACAACTCAAGAGGAAGACGGATGGCACAAAAGGGATCTCTCGGGGGAAGAAAATACTTCATCCTGAGACCAGAATCCTCAATAGTTGCAGCGGTTTCCTCAGCTTATTATGCGCCGTTTGATCTAGATGTTCGCAGAATCCCAATGCGACCGTGCAACTACTAAACACTGCAGGAATACTCTTTAGTGTTATTCTTAAAATCAACACACTTTATTAAATAATTCAAAGAGGATACCCCCCCCCAGGCAAATGAGTGAGCTGGAAAACCAACAGACACAAACCCCACGAGTCTTGCTGACTTGACACCAGCAGTGGTGGACAAGGGGACTTTACCATTCATGCAGAGAAATATTTCCCTCTGGCTTTCTGTAAGGCATCCTGCTTCTCTAGCCACTGCAGCGCTAGATAATGCTTGTCTGTCTGTCTCCATTCATGGCATATTAATACTGTTTCTATGTCTTGAGAGGGGGGGCAGGGGATCTGGGGCAACAGGAATACTGTGAATGCTTCTCTTCACGGGAGACTGAAGTAGGCCTAACCCAGGGCCGCTAGGACTCCTGCTCTGAAACAGACCACAGATTATATGTCCCCGGTGCCACATACAACAGCCACAATCCTCTGGACTTCCCTTTCTGAGGGATACTACTCCCTGCTGGTGTGGTTTGTGTTCCTGTTGGCTTCATTCATGCGCTGGTGAGTTGATGAAAAGACGGAGAGAAGCCAGGGATTACTATTCTGGCTACATCATACAGGCAAGAGTGACCGCTGTGTCTGTTATTAAGCCTGTAATGATGATTTGGTTCCATCAGGGTGGAGGGATCAAGACAACTCACTTGTTTCAATGAGTGAAAGTGGTGAGTCAGTGAGGCTGTGCGTCTGCTTCGTTGTGGGGTTTATCACAGAGCATGCCAGGGGCCTCTCAAGCTTTCCCACATTGGACAGAGAGGATGTGGAGGCGCAAAGCATTGGCCTCCCCACAGAAGCCACTGTGACCTTGAAGCGTGGTGTGGGGCCAAACGGCCAGCTCAAGGACCACAACAAAACCTCATCATCCGTCACTTCTGCCATTTGAACCCTGAATACCAAAACAGAGTTTTACCTCCAGCTTGCAGCTAAGGCTGGGTATCAAAACCGTAATATTTTCTTGGTGCAGAACAGAACGCGTTGGTAGCACCAGGTACCGAAAACTTTCAAGCCCTGATAGTTGCCATCAAATGTCTGGTCAGATAGGAATCTGTCATGTGTGCTTATTGTTTGATCCAACGCTTGACTTGCTTTTTCATTCCGACAGTTTTAGACTTCAAGAGCTGCTGGTGGAACAAAAAAAAAAAAAGTTCATCTATTTTTAGAAAAGCAAAATGCAAAGGATAAAAAAAAAAAAGAAGTCCTCAATAAAAGCAATACTACACGGTTATAAAACTCATTTAGGATTGCACAGTATGATATGCGAAAACGCTGTGGAACATCACGATAACAATATTACTTGCGACAAATAAACAGATATTAAAGTGTATTCAGTTCTGCCTCTCTGCTGCGTTCAGTATACTGCTAAAATACAAGAAATTGCTTGTTGAATAAAAAAAAATATTTTTCTTATTTATTATTATTAATTACTGAATAATTTAAAATTATTTATACATTTATTTTATTCAACAAATTAAATTGAAAGGCACAATAAGTGAGTTTCTCGCACATTGACATCGCGATGAAGATAAAAAAAAAGATGATTTATTAATCTTATATTATATATATTAATCTATATATATTAATCTATATATATATATATAAAAAAAATATATATAAAAAAAAAATATATATATATATA
>CALSBV010011423.1:5567010-5582625 GCA_943590825.1 Bovichtus diacanthus | reverse complement strand
AAAAAAAAGAAGAAATATATATATATATATATATATATATATATATATATATATATATATTAGGCTTAAGTAAAGGATGCACTTATATATTCTACCTCTGGCAATATCGAAACATTTGCATGCAGCAGGAAAACAGACTGGGTTAGACAATGTAGATTAGGCAATATTTCCTCGCTACACTTTCTATCTTTGCTTTGGACATTCTGGCTCTGTAACAACGGGAACCCAAAGTCAAGGTTCTCATATCTGAAGTGGCCACCCTGCTGCACTTGGTCCCTCTTCTTCCTCTGAAAGATAAGAAGCCCATCCAAGATGAAGAGACAATCATCTGAGACTTCACAGCAGTGTTGTGATAGTACTTCTCCAAAATCCCTTTTCCTCCAAGCCCATCTTTAGTGCATTCAAAGACTACTCAGACTTGCCAACATGTTCTTAGGACATTTTTTCACATCAGGGCAAGAAAGTTCTTGCCAGCTCTAAGGCCGATGCCAAGGGCAAATCTAAATATTTATAACTACGGCTCTCGACTGCTTTTGAATCCAACCTAAATTTAACCTCGGCCATGAAGGTGTCGTTTAAAAAAAAAAATGTTTTTCTTTTTCTTTTCTTTTTTTTTTTTTTAAAGCGCATCTCTGGGAAGAAAAACTGTCAAAACAAATGTGATGTGATCGAATGTGGCGTTTTGCTCATACCGTCAGAATTTTTCTTCACAAAATATGGATTTTAATCCTGTAATCAGTGACTGCTGGACATAATAACGTCACTGTCTCCATTGCCAAGACGTACTGTATAGCAGTCAAAGAATTGATGTACCTCTAGTTAGGTCTAGAGGCACAGCTTAGTGTAATCCTTTATGTGGAAGAGTGTTAACACACTGTTTCGGCCAAACTCACAACTCCAGTATTTAGTGCCATTATCCCACCTGATTGTGGCAGCAAAGCCGTGTCCCACAATAATAAACTAATGAATGAATAAGGAGGCAGCAACAACATTTTCACCGACCTGGATCACATGTGAGTTTACAAGATCACAAGAAACTCACACAGCTAAAACACTTCTTAAATACAAGAATCCCACCCAGTCTTTGAAGTCCACCGAGAAGAAATAAGCCATTATGAATACCCATCACAGCCATGGGGAACCAGAAACATCAATCATCCCACATCAGGAGGATGTAACAACAAAGATGTACTCAAAAGTTTGAAGGGATTACATAATTACTACTCCACATCTACAGAGGGGCAGAACAAAAGCTGGATGACCCTGCATCAGGTCTTCAGTCAGTTGATCTCGTTAGTCATCGCACAGGTTCATTTTCTGTATTGTGAAATCGATGTCACTGTGGCCGAACGACATCTCACACTCCATGATGCTTCATAATCCTCTAAATGCCGTTGTGTTGATCCAGTTAGATGCAGAATTGCGGTGCTCTTCCACAGTAAAATACCTAGGCCCACAGGTGGAACCCGAAATATATGTCCTGCCCCACCCAAAAGAGCCAGCCCATAATGTTGTGTCAGCACCCTGAAATTGTGAAATGTCACAATAGGAGGCAATTTCAGAGATCCCACGTATCGAAACTTCAGTTGCAACAAGGCGATGTCAAGCTCATTGTTATTTTTAGAAACCAGGCCAATCATGAAAAGAGTGGTACGAGGATCACTCAGGCTCCTCTGCTAAAAAACACTTTCAGGATCCCAAGACAGAAATAACTCCCCTTTTTTTCTCTCAAAATAGGTTGGAGAAGATATGGACAGAGCGAGAAAGATGATAACAGCTCGGCCTTTTTTTCCCCCCCTTTGCTCAGTTCGACTTTTCCTGAACTGGGGCTGCTCGACAATCAGAGATGGTTTCAACAGCACTTTGAGAAACGTGTCCAGGCCTGCCAAACAGAGGTCAAGACGGGCCTGTTGGTGCACTGAGAGAGGCGTCACACAAGTTTGCAGGGGGTGCAGCTTGAGTTTTGCACTCGGATAGTCCCAACATGGCATGGCGACCTTGTGAAGTGGAAAAGCGTGTTGTGGAAAGGCACAGAGACTGGAGGTATGGTGGATATGTGCTGCAGCTCAGTGGATCAGTCCAGACGTGATGAGTCAAGCTCCAGGCAGACATAGCAAAGACTTCGTCAGATAATGTCAAGCCGGGCTCTGCCATGCCTCCTCAGCCTGGATGATGCTCGGGACTTTTACGCATTCATTTTTTAATCGCAAAGTTCTTGAAATTGATATTTGGCTCAAATGAAGCAGCAGCTGTTGAATTCATTCATATATTCTTTATCTAATACGTAGTTACCATTTCCAGCGACAACCAAGCCATTGAAAGGAATAAGGCTCTCGTGGGCTGAGAAATTATAACTTGCAGTCCAAGAAGTGAAAGTTAAGTAATAGGCCTGCATCATTTTTTTTTTTTTTTGTTTTGTTTTAAAACAACACCCACAATATTGTAATAGTATGCTCGGTTACACCCAACATGCAGAAAAGAGAGGAGAAAATTAATCATTAGAAAAAAAAAAAAGAAAAAAAAACTTTGGGAGAGGTTGTAAAGGGGAATGCACACTTCAGAGTGCAGAAGAAGAAACACAAAGCAGCGGCTGTGATTTGACAGAACATACATGTTAATGTTTGGGCGACCTAATTCCTGTTGTGGGTCGTGTGAAGCCCCCCACCCAGCTCCCCACCTCTCTGAACGTGTAATAACAAAGCGTTGATCAATAAAGTGTACTTTCCAGTGAAGCAGGACAGACCTGGACCCCCTCTTTGTTCCACTGCCAGCGCAAACAGCATCGGTGTTGGCTCAACAAACCGAGTAACAACCCCTGACTTCTCCCAATGTTGTCGCACTCATCTTTAAGCCCCCTTTTCTTGAGAGCCCCTTTCGCCCAAAAAAATAAGAAATCCCTCACTGCCTCCGAGCTACTTCTGAAATGTTCAAGCGTTACAAAGAGGTTAACAACTATTAAAACACAGCCCTACTCCTTGCCTTCAGCCCGGGGTTAACGCCGCTGCGATACAGGTATCATGTAATGTATCCTGTGAGGCTGAGTGCGGGGGACAAAGTGCTTGTGTGTGGGTGACACAGTGTTACAGCGAGAGGAAACATGCTGGTGCAGCGACATTGTAACAAGTGTGATTCGGGCTTTGCGCAACAAAAACAAGAAAACTCACCACAACTCCTGTAGCGCCCAGAGGAAACCCGAGGAGGAGGGGGGTATAAAAAAAAAAAAAAAAAAAAAAAAAAAGAGAAAAAAAAGAAAAAGAAAAAAATAATCAAAGTAGAAATGTATCCTTTCTTTCTCTTCCACGTTTTTCAACCCCGGCCCCTGTCTCCACACCCCAGGAACCGAGAGTGTGAGCGGGGTGGGGGGACCTGGGTGATAGCAGAGAGGAGGGAAGCACGATCTGGGACACACAGCCAACACTTCGCAGTCAGTTTATCTGCTAAATCCAGGCAGGGACGGCACCCCCACAAACAACAAATCCTCGATTCGTGCTAACTTATCGTCCCTTCAGAGTGTACTTTCTTGGCCTTCCTGGATGTTAAATCCCACGGTTTATCCGCTGTATCCGGGCGCGTCGGCCGACTATTCTAGTCCGCCATGTTGTGTGTCTGTCTGCATAGGAAGAATGGGAAGCGAACAGCAAATTCCCAGGCCAGGCCCCGTCTCTTCTCCACTCTGTGCCTCCATAGCCCGCAGCGACACCTGCTGGCCGAGCCGGAGCTCACAGCTGCCACACAGTCTCACTGCAGCGGGCTGGATCAGGCAGGGCTGGGGCCCTCCAAGGTCCATGAAGGGCCCCTGACTCAATAGTCTGCGTTTATCAACCTATCAACTAATGAAGAACCTCGAAGATGTTGTGTTTGTTTGTCTTTATTATATAATATAGGCTATTTAATATGTACATCAACCTGCTCAGGACCTGAAAATTTGCTTTTTTGGCCAAATCTGACACATTTACATATTATATTGATGTTAATATATATATATTAATGTGTGTTCTCCGGGATAAATACATGAACAAAGTAAAGACTTAAGGCACAGTATATGTTTCGAAGGTGGTTTGTGGTCCATAGTAACAAATGTGTCCCATTCATAAATAAAGTGATTGTGATTATGCAGTTTATTGTTAACAGACTATAGAACTGATCTCAAGAAAAAAAGCTTGAATCAAAACATAAGATGAAATAGTTAAGAATAAACATTTACCCCCGAAACTTAGAAATATATATAACTTAGTACATCAATAAATAAATAATAAAATGTTGTTGAATAATTAAAATGAAGTGTAGAAATAAATATTAAGCTTTATACTATTTTTTTGTTTTTTAAACAAATGATTGGACATTGAAGGAAAAGTTTTAATTTTTTTTTTACACTTTTTTTATTTTTATAATTATGTAACTCACCATATTATTTACAGATGTATTCAGTTATATTTTTGACTTGTTTGCTCACATTTCAAAACATTTTGTCAGTGTTGGGGCCTTTACTATACAGGAAAAGCCTATTGCCTTAAAGGTCAACATAAATATCTCAATGTGTTGAGCAAGATGATGATTTTAATGGTAAAGTTTTACTGCAATGTCAGAAATGATGTTTGTTCTGTTTTTCTTCTCCACATTATTCTTTTTCATGGTTCTGGATCATATACCAGCATGCACAAATCAAGCATTTCTTTTTTTATAGATACTGCAGTCCACCTGACGTGCATATGTTTGGACACAGAGGCCTCGGCCCGGATTCCAGTTCCTCATGCTGCCAGGTGAAGCGTGCTGACGGAGACACCAGGAGCCATGAGCAACTTTTTCCAACACTAAATACAACATCAGCTGACTATTAACATTCAGGCAAGGATTTAGCACACAGAATGATCAGAATTCCTCATTTATTATTCATATCTCATCATAAATGAAGACGCAAAAGAGCTAAAAGATGAAGTAAATAAATATTATGAAAGTATACACCATGTATTGACCCTTGGTTATTGTTCAGATAACCAGATGTACTGATTAAGACTTTGCATGTTCAACTCATTTTCTTTGCCTTAGATGTCATAGTTCATGTGTTTGTGGGCATTTTAGCTGCACATTTCATCTGCATTTCACTGTGTCTCAGTTGGAAAAAGTGTGTAAACTATTGCTGGAAAACACTGTGTGCATACAGTCAATCAAGAAGTCAGTTTGACAGAAGGTAAATAAAAATTAATTTAAAAAAAGGAAGAAAAAAGCGTGTGTGCGTCTGAGCAGCTGACAGATTTGCCAATACGGTGCTTTACACTGCCATGTTAGCAATGACAGCCTGGGTGAACTCGTCGCTTGAGGCATAGCCCCCCAGGTCTCCAGTGCGCACCTGTTGCAAACATAAAGACAGTTTGTTAGTATATGCACAGCTGCAGCAACACATGTCCACACACAGCATCATGGCCTGCATGTTAAGAGAGCCTTTAAAAACTGCACTCACAGAATACACTGATGAGGGAGAGGTGTGCTTTTGGAAGAGTCATATCCTAAGCTTCTTTATTTTCTCACTTTTTAAAACATTACTTGAGGCTGAGACTGAACAGATATCGGCCGCATAAAGTACATCTATAAAGCAGACACAGTGTTAATGTTCAGAAACAGTTTTCAGTGTTAATAATGAGAGAACACTTTGCCATCGTCCAACATGTGTCCAGTCTTATCTTAGTATCTTTAATGTTATTTATTCAATAGTACATCACACTTTTTAAAAAAGCTTTAATATGCAAGTATGAACTCTATAAAGAATTTATGATCAAAAGGCAACTCCACTTGGTAAACATGACATCGTCTACACTGGTGGTGATATAGATTCTCCAGAAAGTTGAACCTAATTGAACCTAGTGTAGATGCTGTGCACTGCTCCACTCATGAGTAGAGGACTGGCTTTATGGGCACTGTGACCACCACATAGGGAGTTCTTCTGTGCCTATTAAACTGAAGAATTATTATAACATTTATAATTTAGTTACAACACCTGCAAGTTATTTGACAGTCAACCTGAAAGTGTTGTATATGTGTGGTTTGCTTGGAATGTTGGATGTTAAAATATCGACTGTATTATTAATCTCCCACTAAGAAACATTCATTTTGCATTTGGAGAAGATTGCCTTTGCCATGCAGTGACTCGTTACAACACAGTTCAGATTATAGTTGACAGCACTGCAATGGCAGAACGGCTTCATTTAACACTAAGACCTTTGTAGGTCAGAAATGTTACGGTATAAGTGGGTCATGATGTCGTCGTGTTATCATACTGTATACCGAGTTACAGCAGATATGACAGGCTATCAGAAAATTAGATAAAAGCCGAGGTAAATTGGTGGCGATGTGTGAGGCAAAAGCAGATTAACCGATATTAGCCGATAAAAGGCAGCCCGGCTTTAAAGACAGTTTTCTAACAATGTACGATAGCAGAGAGGTAGTCCGCGTGGCCGACATGGATGAAGCAACAAACACGAGGACATGAAATTAGGCGGACACAAAGATCTCCCAGAATGAGAGAAAAGACGATCTGAGTCAACAAAGTAAAAAAAAATGCAAAAGTAAAAAGATGACATAGATTTAATGATGTAAATCAACGAGAAAGCCTCATGAGCGGCACATTTTTAGTAAAGTAAAACACAAGGCATCGTTGATTCCACAGGAGCAAACCCAGTGTAAACCACATACATTAGGATGCATCTGGGGTTCGTCAACACTGTCATTTGGCAGTGGGAGGGGAGGTGAGTCTTAACATGCGTCCAGTTCATGTTACGAACAATGTCCAGATTTAAAAGGAAGGAGTGTGACGATACATCTTAGTAAACAGGTCGGTGTTGCAGGTTTTCCGAAACAGCACGCACAAAGTCGCTAGTGGTAGAGTACCCGCCAAGGTCTCGTGTCCGTACCTGGGACGTGCACACACACACACACACACACACACACACACAGAGACACACAGGATAATGGGGTACAAGGAGAGGAGGGAATTAAAAGGAAAGGGAAGAGGGAGAGGAAGGGCACTTCATACAACGTGCAGGCAAATTCTGCTTTCAAATGACAGGCGTTCCTTAAAAATTACAATTTCTCACGATCACAAACTTAACTCAAAAACAATGCTAGCACAACTCAAAGAACGGCTTTTGACACTTTTTTTCCCAGAAGAACCATGAAAGGAGGAAAAACTATCTGTCATGAAGTTATTGCTGAAATGACATGCGTTTTATCCGAGCGACTAAGGTTGACCGACTTCATGCTAGTGTTTGCGACAGGGTACGTTAGTGTCACCATGGAGCAGGTGCAAGAGGCAGTTAGTTTAAGATTAGTTGTCCTGGTTGTCCTGGTGAGTGAGGAGAGAAATGCAAAAGAAGAGCTACAGTAAGATGCATAAGCATTTCTACAATCTTAAAAGTCCGTAATCAAAGGCTCTCTTACATGCTAAGGTATCATTTGCAGGTTGTTAAATGTGGGCATTTGTGGGTCAGGAACTGCCAACATCACACTTAACATGTTGGTGTCATTGCTGGTATCTGACCGAGTTATGTGGTGAAGGGCTTTTAATTTATATTGTGTTTTTTTTCCTTTTTCTTAAGCACCTGCAGCATTTTGACAACACACATATTAGATTACAGTTACTGACCCACACAACTGATGAGCAACGAGTTCATTTAGAAACAGAAGCTGAGGATATACGAGACTTGTTGTCTTCACGTCTCTGAAGCAGAATCACCTTTTATTTTGCTTTTATTGAATTATAATGGAAAACATTCCCCCGGAGTGTTAATAGTGTTAGTGTTGACATGGCAGGTGTCTCCACATTCATAGCCTGAATGCACCATTGGGCATACAGTAGGTAGAACTAACAAGTAACACAAACACACACTAACGTACCTTGCCCTGTTTGATGACCCTCTTGACAGCATCTGACACCATATTGGAGTGATATTCCAGGCTGCAACACAATACAGTGACAATTAAGTGGTGGCCTGAATAAATTCTTGTACAAATGTCAACATTTGGCAATACAGGCGCTGAAAGCTAGGGAAGGGAATTTAGAAGCACTTTTTGTTATATTTGTTGAAATTCTCTTTACATCCCAACAGCAATCAATAAATAAAATACTCTGACAAAAAAAAAAAAGAAAAGAAAGAAAAAGCAAGCATGTAATAATTTCATTCGGCCCGCATGAAATGATTGGAAGGCCCACACAGTAGGGATGTAACAATACCAAAAACTAACGGCGAAAAAGGTCACAATACGATATATAAAAAAAAGCCCTCTATTAAATAATGAATCTGAAGAATATAGCATTTTAATTTGTAGAAAATGTGTTTTTCCTTTTCCTACTTAAAGTGCTTCTGCTTTCCTTCTTTATTAAAATTGCTTTGGCAATGATTAAAGCAGCCTTGGCCTCCAGCAGCGTGATGTCTGATCCCAGCGGAGCATCGCAGCCAATGAGGGACAGTAGAACGCAGTTAGAATTCACCATGTCATATCGTCACAATCTCACAACAGCGTTGAGACATTTTTTCATCACCATATTGGCTGGGACTTTTTTTCCCCTTAGATACTTTGAAAAAATCTAGCTTACTCTCGCTGGTTTCTTCAAAGACGTCTACCCCAGCTTTAAGGCGGCCTAAGGCCTAAGGGGTGCGGTGGACCAGGATAGAGGATTAGGAGGTATGTTGTGAAATGTGGTGCACTTCTTACAACACGACCTTAAGAGGTTGACTCACTTGAGGTGCCTGAGCATGTTTGCAGCACTGAGCAGCATGGCTGTGGGGTTGGCAATGTTCCTTCCTACAGCTTGGGCAAAGGGGTGGCGCGCACCCTGAAAGAGAAGAGAGACAGAGGATCAAGGATGACACAAGTTGTCTCCTTCACCAAGTTACACAGAAAGTAATCAACAGTAATACTATGTCAATAGCTATTGCTTTTTAAGTGCAACATTAATATTTTCTGCCATGCATTTTCATCTAATGTCTGAATCAGAATAAAACAACAGAATGACTGGCTGGATAAAAAGAAGAAAAGTGGGGTAACTCACAGTCTCAAACACAGCATACTCTGCGCTGTAGCTTTCCCCAGGAACAACTCCCGCTCCGCCAACCAGCCCCGCTGCCAGGTTATCAATAATGTTCCCGTACAGGTTGGGCATCACCAGCACGTCAAACTGGTATGGGTTCTGGACGAGCTGCAGCAACGTAACATAAACAATGAGAAGTTTAACGAGAGAAATGCAAAAGGGACACTTAAAACCTAATCAGCAAATTATTTTATTGATGAAGTGAATTGTGAGGCTGCATGTACCTGCATGCAACAGTTATCAATGATTATGTTCTCATATTTGATTTTTGGGTACAGTTGTGCAATCTCCGCACAGCTCTGCAGAAACAGGCCATCGGCCAGTTTCCTGTAATAAGACAGGAGATGAGGAAAGATTACGACTTAAATTAAGAAATCAATATAGGAATATGATTTTTATTTTTATTTTTTAAAGCAAAGAGGGAGCTTTGCTTTCCCCTTACATGATGTTGGCCTTGTGAACAGCGGTGACCTTGCTTCGTCCTTTCTTGGTGGCGTAGTCAAAGGCGAACTTGGCGATGCGCCGTGACTTCACTCTGGTGATGATCTTCAAACATTCGATCACACCCGTCACACTCTACAGAGAAAGAAGAGGGTACACACATTTGAATACAGCCATTTCTATTTAAGCAGTGACTTAGCAACAGTGCAGTACAATGAAAACACATTACCACACTACACCGTGACCTACATTTTTCAGTTGTCCATCCCATCTCCTGACGGACAAAGTTTCTCATTTCTGATCTGATTTTAATGAACGAAGCTGTTTACACCTTAACTGCTTGCATTTCTATGAGTGAGAAGCAGTTTATATATAAAAAAATAAAAAACTGAATGAAACACACACACACACACAGAGAGAAAAACATCGTACCATTTCAGCACCTCTGGCAGACTGACTCATCTTTGTTTTGATACCCGGTTTAATGCTGGCCAAATCTCAGTGTGCTCAAGGGAAAACTCCCTCTTTAAAGAAAAAAGAAAAAACATTTCCTTTCCATGTGGGTTTAAAACCACCGTTTTTCCTGATCTGACTGCAGTGGGGAGAAGTGTTGTTTACCTCGTGCTCCAGGGAGCTGTACTCCCCCTCGGTCTGTTCGCGGATGATGACCAGGTCCAGGTTGTTGTGGCGAGTGCTGTAGCCCGGCAGGCTGTTCACATGGACCACATTAGCAAACAGGTCCAGTTTACGCCTGGGGAACGAATAGTGTCGGAAGAGTTATTTATAAATAAAAAAACAACAACAACAGAACGAAAACAACTTGTTTTTTGGTTTTACCTCAGTCTCATCTCATATGAAGCCAGCTCCCCTTTGAACTCCATGGGTGTGTGAATCTTTCCTGTCATGTCACAAACATGTTAGGTGCATTCCATTTTATTTAATATAACTCATATTTTGTTGTTAAAAGACACAATAATAAGTAAAACCACCTTTCATGGCCACTTTGTTGTTCTTCATAGAGGTTAAAACTTGATCCAGCTTCTCCTCACTGGCCATGTTCTGCACCTCGCTCAGGTGAAACTCCTCAAATTCCACCGGGACATCTCCTGCCTGGGGACGAGACAAAAAGAAATACATTTCAAGATCAGCCATTTGAATATGAGCCAGCCATATGCAGCCATATGTAAAGGCTGAATGAGCCTCAAGTGAGCCAAGAGTGGGACAGAAATTATATATCAAACATAAAAATAATGAGATGGCACAAAAAAAGAAAAGTCTACTTTTGTGTATTTTCTTGTAGTCATAGCTATAGTCCACCATATGTTAAAAAATAAATACATTTTAAAAAAGGCGGAGTTTATTCCCCCCCTGTGTACCTTGAACACTTCCTTGACAGCAGTCATGAGCTCAGGTCCAACTCCATCCCCGGGCACCATCGTGACCTTGAAGGTAGCATCAGCGCGGGCCGGCGGGGCTTCTGGGCCGCAGAGGGCAGCAGACACACTCAATGGTCGGCAGGCCAGCTGCTGCCACTGGGGGCCACTCAGGCCCTGAGGACAGGAAAGAAAACAAAGTTACAACATGGTATACCATGGTATACCATGACACAATATACAATATGTCATACGTAGAGTATTAGCTGTCCCTTTAATATCTCTGGGATCAATTCCCAAGCTTTCCCCATCTTTCAATGCAAAATTAGAGGAGAAAAAGTAGCGACTCGAGAAAAATCTCACAATAAACACAAAAAATTGCGTAAAAATGAAACGATGAATCAATTATTTGTTCAACAGAAAATGTAATCTGCAACTTTTTTGATGATCGAATATCATTTGAGTTGTTTTTCATCATCTCGAACATTCAACATCTGCTTGCTCCACCAAGATTTGCTGCTTTTTCAGGTTTTATATGATTGTAAATTAAGCATTTTGGATTTTCGGATTTGTCAGACAGATTGGAGGTGTTACATTTGGCTCAGTGAAACTGTGATTGGCCTTTTATAGACAAAATAGTTGGCAAATTAGTCAATAACAGAAATAATTGTAAAGTGCAGCCCTAATTATGTGCAGGAATGCTTTTTTACGACCCCTCTAATGTATCTTGAGAGATTAAAAAAAAACACTGTATGAGGCAATTATGGGTATGAGGCAATTATGGGCAGTGTTGCAAATCAATGAGCATTAGGCCTAATATATACAAGAAATGTTACTGAATTTTTATATGATTTTTGCATCAATATCAGATATCAAATTGGCTGGATTGGCAAAAACAGACATTCCTATGTGGTTATTTTATCCATTAATAGTTTGTTGATTTTCCAAAAAGGTATCTGGATCACAACATGTATCGTTATTTAAAAAAAATTAAAGTGCACACTGTGTTAATTTGATAGAGGATATTTATCAATATTGCCCACTGCTTGTCACAATGACGCACATTTGATCAGATAATATTGAGGCATGGGTGTTGTTTTAATCTTTGTAGACATGTTTCAAGAGGATCCCGAATGATCACCCGCCACTGTCCTGTGGGCAAAATCGGAGCTACAGGGAATAATAAAATCATCTGTCAAAATGACAACTAAACACACCACCTGTACTTTTAAAGTGATAATCTTGGCTACTGCACATCCCTTGACTCCCACTGACATTGAACAATTTGTGAACAATTTGGCAAGTGAGAAAACTGGAGATGAATGACAACTCAGACAAAGTGTTCAAACCACAAGCAGCACATATATTATGCAGTGGTTAGCCCGATAATCTAAGTGTGTAACTGATGGTTCACTAAGAACAAGGAGGTTACCATGTCAGGGTTAACTGAGTTAGCAAACTAACGTTAGCTACTTTAGCTCGCCGTATCATATACAAGATACAGTCCTAAACTATATGCCCATAGAATTGTTTGACGAGTATTTATTAAACACCAAGATTTATTTTCTCGTTCACCAGCTGACAAAACCAGGTGGAGCCACAAAACCACTGAAACTATCACTTTGTATCAGAACAGGCAGCTATTCAAACGGAGGGTCAATGTCGAGGCTCATGGTTAGTAACAACACACGAATGACACAATGTCTCTCTTCCACAGTTCAAGACAACATGGTCCTTGAGTCCAACGAATACAACTTCGACTTGTTTCCGACCAACGTATGTGTAAAAGGAGCTTGTAAACATCATCTCTGCACTCACCTTGACCAATGTTACAAAGCTTCCTCTCAAGACGGCCGCCATCGTTACAGGCATGCAGCGACTGAGCGTCTTCTTCTGTGGTGCAGCAGTGGTAGAGCGCTAACTACAGAGCGCCCCCGGGTGGACACATGCGCTATTGTATGGCAGGTAATGGGAAGAAAATGGTCTCCCTCTCCACTGAGGACTGTCTTGCTCCAGGACACCTCGGCAGACCAGATGGTAGGTAGGTAGCTTGAAAACGGGTCCTCAACTTACACAGTCATATCACATAGCCATTCTGAAACATATAGCCTGTTATCTTTGACTAAAACATAGAAAACTGAGCTCTGAGAGAATAAAAGGTTAAAACCAGTGGTGGACAGTTTACTAAGTACATTTACTCAAGTACTGTACTAAAGTACAATTTTGAGGTACTTGAACTCTACTTGAGTATTTTCATTTCCTTGTATTTCACTACATCTCAGAGGCAACTATTGTAGTTTTTACTCCACGACATGTATTTGATAACTTTGAAAATTCAGATTCATATAAATAATACAAAATATGATCAACAAATAATTTATCATGTATTATTATAGGTTAAGATAAACTTTATTGATACCTTGGTGAAATTCACAAGCTACCCAGCAGTAAATATAAATTTAAAAAATCAGCTCCTCCTTTACCAGCTGCAGCCTTAAAGGGATTAACACATTAATTGATCAATAATTAATACAATAATTTAATATTATTCTGAAACGGGCCAGTTGGTCAGAATGAGTACATTTACTTTTGATACTTTAAGTATATTTTGATGCTAATACTTTTCTACTTTGACTTAAGTAAAATGTTGAACGCAGGAATTTTCACTTAGAGTATTTCTACACTGTAGTATCATTACTTTCACTTGAGTTAAATACCTAAGTTATTTGTCCATCTCTGATGTAAACACAAATTCATTCTTACATGTACGTTTCACCTGAGGGATACAAAAGCCTATTAGGCAATACTGAGTGAGTCATCTTAATTTGTTCATTGTGACAGCCTTTCAAGTTTCCATCTATTGGGAAAGAAAAAATAAACAACCCCCCCCCCCCCCCCCCCGCACACACACACACACAATCTATAATTTATTATCTGACAAAAGGTTTAGATCTGCCGCTAGAGGTTGGATTGTACAAGCACAATTTCAGAAATCAAAATAACTCAAACAGGAAAACTGTCATTACACATGCAGGAAACAGTTCTCTGTAAACTTCCGTGCTCATTTGCTCTTTTGAGCGATCTTCATAGTTATTTTGAGTTTTGATGAGGTTAAAAAGTCGGTTTAATGCGGATGGCAAACTGAATCTGAAGTATAAGGTGAAGAATTTAGAGAGGTGTACACAATAGGAAACAAAACACCTGACAATATATTGCAAAATAACACTGTTGCAATAAAGACACTCTTTGTGAAGCCAAGACTGTTAACTTCACTTTGAATGATTCAGAGCTAGACAGCCCCCCTGGCAGGGCCCCTGAGAGGGCCCCTGGAACATGCTTGGATAACAGTCATTTATTGTTTCAGAGCTGTTGTTGAGCTCAGGGGGCCCAAACAGCTGAGGATGCACATTTTCACACTCACTTACACATCCCAATATGTTACCTAGTGCTTATAATATTACCTTTAACATTTTGTATCGTTGTAACACTATATTTGCTGCTGCTGCCAAGGCCCCAGTGTCCCAGTCAGGGGATTCCCAATCCTATTCCAGGCAGGTGATGCTCTCTGCTGACACACAGGATGTCATCATGAAACTACCCTCAGATACTGAAATAGTCCTCCTTTACCTTGTAGGGCATTTCATTTGTTTATTCATGCAATCATATTTTTTTGGGGCAAAGTGGGGCATCTATTAACATTGGGATATTTTTGCCCTAGGCCAACCCTCTCAGGCAATCCCCCCTCGATGTACAAAGCCTTCTCCTTATTTTGTTCCTCTCATACATGATCAGTACATTCAAACCACAGAGCTACATATGCTTTTTTTCTGAAATATAATTCATCTATATATGTAATATATATATATATATATATATATATATATATATATATTATTCGGAAAATGTTTAGAATAATCGTTGTGGATTCTGAAAATGTTGTTAAATGACTTTTTCTGTGAGGCAAAGACATTCTCCATTTTCTTTTAGAAAAACGAATAGTTAACTCTGTGACCTGAATGTCATGATATCAGTTGCACATAAGAGGCACAAACCAGGGTTAACCTATCCAATTTGATTGGTGGAGCTAAGAAATTATAATTGCCATGGAGCCTGAAAGACCGGATTTAGGGATAATAAGTCCCATGCCGACGCCTGCATGGCTAGTGGCTGACAGCCGCAGCGTAGTTTCTGAGTTTACTATATATGGGCAAAGCGAGGCAGAGGGAGAGCTGCACTCGCTTCCGTGTTTGTGTGGCCAGGGAGTGCTCAGCCGGGGGAGTTTCACTGTTTCATTAAATTGTGAAGAGTAACGTTAAGCAACTCACCAGCAGGGAAAATGCCGCATGAACTGAGTAAGTCTGTTTATTTTCTAAAGGCGACAGAGAGAGAAAATGTAACAAAACTCTTATTTTGGGCGATATTATTCAGCAGCTCGAGCTCGTCAAGCCCGGTAGCCCGCAGCTAGCTAGCCTCGCCCATTAGCTGCATGATTTTTGACACTTCGTTATGCAGACGAAAGAGAAAATCCCGACATTTGCTCACAATTGTTCATTGACATTTGAAATACACCTGTGTCTGAGGGGCAAGGCTTTGTTGTTAAGATGCTCTCGCCCATACGCAGCTCAGTACAGGCTCTTCATTCCAGTTAGCTTTAGCTAGTCGAGCTAACCGTATCCATCCATCCATCTTCAACCGCTTATCCGGGGTCGGGTCGCGGGG
>CALSBV010011423.1:5508113-5551166 GCA_943590825.1 Bovichtus diacanthus | reverse complement strand
ATCCAGGTGGTGTGTTGCACATGTAAACATCATATTCTGATTTCAGAAATGTACTTTACTTAAGTAAAAGTGGCAATACCACAGTGTAAAAATAGTTGCAATAGTTACAAATAAAAGTCCTTCATTTAAAAACCATACGTAAGTATTTGCATCAAAAGTTCTCTGCAGAATTTCACATAAAAAAAAAAAAAAAGAAACAAATATCACTATTATAATTAGTGATGTTAATGTTGCATCCCTACAGTAGTATCACTAATGTCGCAGATGCAGGTGGTGCACTTTAAATACTGCCGGGTAACTTATTCCATAATGATACATCATTAATTATCTGTCCTTTACTTATTTGTATTAATATTTTGAATCTGCAACGTAACTAATGTCAAATAAATGTAGTGGAGTAAAAAGTTCACTATTTGCTCCCAAATTTAACGGAGTAGAAGTATTAAGTAGCGGAAAAAATGGAAATACTCGCAAATCATTTTGAGGTACTTGTTCTTTACTCAAGTACAGTGCTTAAGAAAATGTACTTTGTTATATTCCGCCATTGGACAGGTGGAGATCTCCAATAGTCTGGGTTATTGTTGCATGAAATGAGTGGCTGTAGATACTTGTGATCCTGTATACAGGTGTGAAAGGGGAACACTACCACCATGTAGAGGCATTAATAAATCAGGCAACATCCACAAAGTAATAAGTAGGCGTGCGGTTTTATTTTACATTGCATAAGGTTAATACCGTCTTTGTTTCTAGTATTGCGTCTAGTGCTGGCCTCCAGTCACGGGTGTGTTCGGTGTGCAGTCTACTTACTTTCGATAGTGATATGGCTTATGGTGGCACATTTTATTATTGCCATGTTTACATATTTTTTTTTTTAAACTGCCTATTTTATTTGTGTTTTCTTTTTCATAGGCAGAATACTCCCAACGGTGGGAGGTTTGCTTGCACTCACTCTTCTGAGTTGTATTTCGTGTTGTTCACAAATGGACGGTTAAGTCAGTTATGACATCAATGAGAGATGTGGAAGGTCCTTGACTTTGCGGCGGTTATATAATATCTGGCTACAATGTCAACAGGGCTCTTTTGGTGGTCAAAAGTCACTGTGACGTCACAGAACACATTTTTAGCCTCTCAACTCAAGAATTCATGATGCATATTCACACAAAAAAATCTAGTAGGATAAAAGGATGCAGTGTTGACGTTTTACGCAGACATGGCCGTAACTGCAACTTGCCTGGCAGGGGCATACAACCGCGAGGCACTGATTGTAGTTTTTGCCTCGAGGTGTCTTAGCACAGAGGGCACTGTATGCTGTGCAGATTGCATAGGCCATTGAGGCACATTTGTAATATTGGGCTATATGAATAAACTTGACTTGATTTGACTTACCCTCATCTAGTGAGGAAGGCAGCATACTCTCAGAGAACACAGGAAAGCAAACATAAATGGACAGTATTTTTATTCAAAAACATACAAGCTGCCGGACACAAATGACAGTGGGCCTTTCTTTCTTGGTTCTTTAGGTTCACTGGACTGAATTGCTTTCAGTCACGTGTGAAAGAGGCCCAAAGGAGTATTCCCAAGTCCATTTTTTCCAGTCCTGCTGCTCCAGGGAAGGGGGATGGGTACACTTACCTGGAAAAGGGGCTAAATGAAAAAATAGTCAAAGGGGCCATATTTCTCTCACAATGTTTATGCACACAGTTTGCTCCTGTAAAGAAACTGATAAGGAGGCTAACAGGAGGCATTCCTCTCCCCCTTCACCATCACTGGTTAGTGGGGCTATAAGAAGGGCTATGCTTCTATAAGAAGGAGCAGTATATAATTGATCAATTTGCCTGAACCACTTGGCTGGGTCTGTCAGAGCAACGTATAAGATAGGACAAAAAGGTAAGTGGAACAAACGCACTCATGTTTAACGTCAGTGCATTGTGAGTGTAGCATTTAGCATTTGTGTTAGGCTTGGACGTAGAAACACTATGAGGTGAATAATGTGTTAATAATGTTAGCTTTTAAGGAATTAAGAAAACCGTCGACCACCGTGCATTTTTTCAGTTTTATATCTCGTAATATGTCTATAATATGTTATAAAAGAGCACATACACATTTAAAGGGTTTAAATAGATTTTTACATGAAAATGTCCAAAACTACATATACAGGGATTGCACATGACAACAGTTTGTATCCCAAACTTACAAAGTATACATTTACACTTTGGACAAAAGAGGCTGCCTCCTTCAGCAGCACGCTACACTGTCCCTCCAACCCCTTTTGGTTCATGTCCAGCCCCAGTAATTGAAGTTAACCAGCTAGTTCTCATGTGATAATGGTAAATGGACTGCATAATGGTGCTTTTTTAAAAAAAATGTATGTGCCTGCAGTTACTTTGGTTGTGTGATCCGCAAGAATAAGCCTGATTTTCGACGGCCAAAGTCTTGAGAGTGGTTGGTGAGTTTTCTTTCTCTAATTGATTGATCATTTTTTCCCCCACTTCTGAGTAAGTGGTGTGTGCTGAGTTGCAGGAGTACAAATGGTTTTCTGTAGGTCACACTGAGCCACACACAGCGGGGAAAGTCAATCTTTAACACAGCTGCTCTCATCAGTTTTAAGGACTATGCACCACGGCAGAAAAAAAAGAGATCTCTGAGATAAAGCAAAAGTAGGACATGAACTATGGAAAGAACTTTGTCGGAATCTACACTAGAGGGACTTTAATTGCCTACATGACACATGGGCAGTAGTACTCAACATACAGAGTGGACATTTTTGTATTATATGACGGTAGACTAAGCATATGCAGTGCTGGACAATATACTGTAGTAATAATACATATTCAGTAGTCTGTAGCTGTGCACAAGAGAACAAAGAGGCATAGTATACAGTAGCTATAATAATGTCTAGAATTTTACACTTTTGTCGACATGAATAGATCAATATTTTTGGAAATGTGCTGTTTAAAAATATAGCACGCATGAACATTCAAAATGTATGTAATTGAAACATCAATAGAAGCAACATGTTTTGGTCATCTCAGCTACTTTCAAAGGTTTAGCGCACTCTGCCCATGGATTCTTTCCCTCCCTGTCAGGTCTATCCACACCCTGGGAAACCTAATACCTACTGTTCCCTAGACTCCAGGGCTGAGAAAAGATGTCCCAAAGAGGGTCTTCAGTTTAGAAGCCTGAGTTGTTTTCATTACTTGGTCATATCTTTTCCCATGGCAGTTCCTGACCTAGACCATGTTTCTGACACTGGAGGTGGTCTTTCATGCAGTTTCCACATGGTGGAAATGTGGCTCACTCACATGTTTGTAATATGGATGGCTCCCAGACAGTAGTTTCTACAATATAATTAATGCGAAGCCAAGAAAGAATAAAGCAGCCATTCATCTGGGGAAAAAACTGCCTGAGGAGAGTTTTTTCTTTCTTTCTGGGATTAGAGACCAAGCTCTTGTGCTGCTTTTACGTGACGTGCCGTAGTGTGTCTGCTATGGCTCCACCAGTAGGAAGAACTTTTTCTTCCTCTTTTCTAGAATGGTGTTTCTCATTTACAAGGAAATTATCTTGTAGAGTTGAGCTATATTCTGCTGTTGCTATGATCTAGATACCGTCTGCTCTGGGGACATCTTTCTGGACTTTGACCAATTGTGTTGATTGGGCTTGGGGCATGGGGCCGGGGGGCCGGGGGGCCGGGTGGGGTGGGGTGCTGCAAGGAATGCTGCAGGAAAAGGGAGGATCGATACTCTGGAAGGGCACTCTTCTCTGTTCCTATATGTTTCCTCTTATGGTGGGAGAAACTCAGTGCCACGATGGGTCTAAACAATATTCAAGGTAAGTACCAGGAATTCTTTACTATTACTTATAGATAATGACTCTTGATCCCACTGTTGTTCAAATTTTTGACTCCAGTGTTTACTTGCACAGAGAAAAACAGGAATCAGTGTCACTAAACATTGTTTGGCATTTTATTTTTGGAAAATACTATTCATTCCTGGTTTGTTTGCTGTCATTCTGTTTACTGACAGCAAATGCGGTTACTGACGAACACATTGTATTTTTCTGTGACTACCTAATAAAAGTCAACCTGCAGGAGAAAGCAATCTTGAAGAGGTGGGTTCTAAGGGCTTGTTTGAAAGATGGTTGGGTGTTTGACAGTCTGATGTGGTTGTTGAGGGCATTCCGGAGGAAGGGTGCAGCAACTTAGAAGGTGCTGTCACCCCAGATCCGGAGCTTGGTCCTGGTGGTCTTTGCATCTCCGGACCTGAGGCAACGGGTAGGGATGTGGCAGGGGAGGAGTTTGGAGAGGTAAGGAGGGGCCAGGTTGTTTAAGGCTTTGTAGGTGATGAGTAGTATATTGAAATTAATCCTGGATTTAACCCGGGAGCCAGTGGAGGTTGTGGAGGACCGGGGTAAAGTGGTCTCGATGGTGGGAGGAGGTGAGCAGGCGGGCAGCGGAGTTTTGGAGGTATTGAAGTTTATTTGTGATTTTGTTTGTTAGATTTTGTTTGGTTAGCCATAGAGGATGTTACTGCAGTAGTCGATTCTGGAAGTGATGTATGCATGGATGAGTGTTTTGGCAGTGATAAAGGACAAGGAGGGTCGGAGGGGGTCAATGTTCCTGAGCTGGAAAAAAGCAGTTTTGGTAATGTGGTTGACATAGAGTAGGAACGAGTGTGTGGGGTCAAGGATGATTCTGAGGTTGCGGACCTGGGTAGGTATTGGAGTTCATCAAAATAAAGTCAGCTGTATTTATAGGCAAAAAAGATTCCACCACATATCAACCTAAAGAGAGACTTTAAACATTTTGTTGAGCTGGCTTATCTTCACTATTTATGTATCAGTGATATTGTAAGATGATGTGATATTCCTGGCCCTGAATTAGCCCTGAACCTGTCCCAGATGTATTTATTTCTTTTTTTACTCTTTAGCAAATGAGCATGCTCCCTTTAATAAATACAAAGTAAAAAATAGAGCAAATCCTTGGTTCTCATCTGAAATCTCAAAGATGTTAGGGTTAAGGGATGTAGCATGGGCAAAAGCACGAGGCTCAAAGTCCTCTACGGATTGGCAGATATTTAGAGAAACAAATGTGTCAGGGCAATTAAAAGTGCAAAGCCACGTTATTTTGTTGAAAACCTGTCTGATTGCAGTAGTAATCCAGCAAAATTCCAGAAAAAAACGACGACACTAAATCCTGGTGATGGTTTCTCCCTACCCAGATTCTGTCCTTTTACATCAGTCGAGGATGAGCTCAGTGGTAATAGCAATAGCCTCCTCTGAGAAAGATTCTCCCTTCGGCAGTTCTCTGTTAAGAAGGTATTTGGTGCCTTGGCCTCAAATGACCCAAAACAGGCTACTGGAGCAGACCTTCTGAATTCAAAACTCTTACTCTTACATCTAATAAAGCTCATCCTCTAACACATATTTTTTATGTACCTCTTGTATCCAGGAATATTCCTAAAGTCTGGAAAGTAGCACATGCACAGTCCTGCCTCTACATACATGTGGTAATACCAGCAATCCAAATAACTACCGCACCAATCTCTTAACTGCATTGTTAGGCCATAATCTTAGAAAAGATCATCAATAATCAAATGTGTCACTTTCTATCTGAACTCCCATCAGTCCCAGTGGAATGTTGTCCCATGTTGTATTAGCCCCTATTGATTTGTCTAAAGCATTTGACACAGTGGCTCGCACTCTTTTTTTGGATAGACTTAGTTCAATTGGTTTTGACAGAAATGTATGTAACTGGTTTCACAGTTATCTTACTAACGGAAGTCAAGCAACAGTTGTGGACGGAAATCAATCTGGTTTCCTTGAAATTACAAAAGGAGTGCCTCAGGGCTAATTACTAGGTCTTCTCCTATTCACATTATACTGTATATCAATAACCTGGGCTCATTGGTTAGCAACAGCTCTGTTCATTATTATGCTGATGACACAGTTATCTACTCATCAGGGAACGTTGTTGACGTTTGTCTAATTTGAAGACAGATTTTTGGGCTATTCAAAAGGCTGTGATTAAAATTAAGCTTTTACTAAACCCAGAGAAGACTTATTGTATGCTCTTCACCAGATCCCAAATGAAAAATCAAAGTTTGACTATCAGTAGAAAAACTAGGGCTCAAATAAAAAAAGTCCTATATAATAAATACCTTGGTATCTGGTTAGAAGAAAAATGATGCTGCACTGGAGCTCATTTGCAGAGCTGCTGGCATGGCTGTTGAGTATTAGCCAGGCAGACACTGTACAGATTAAAGCAGATTTTTTCCATAAACTGGTCTCTGCCACTGATCAGTCGTCATTTGATGTGCAGTTTGAGACGGGTCACTACATCTTTAATACTTGACTAAATGAATCGGGCTCTCGGACGATCGCTTGGATTTATAGCATTTCCGAAATGTTGTCTTCTGTTTGAACAGTTTCATTGCCGAATTACCCACATTGCTGCTGTAATAGGATTCGTTATAAACAGCCTGCTTGTTTTGGTATTATTGGAGTCGTATTTTTACAAGTTGTAGCTTTGAGTCTTGACTGAGACTGCTGTGCTTTGAAACTGAACTTTGCCTCCAAACAGACAGACAATTATTGACTTTATCTTCCAGCCTGCGACCCCATATTTGTCTTCTTAATTTACATTCATAGTAGAATCAAACAAAGTAATGCTGTATTCCTCTCCTTTTATCAACACTGCTGAGGATGCAATTGTCTAGTTTCAAAAAACTGTCAGTGGACAAAATAGACAGGGGTTTCATGCTTACGTTGAGTATTCAACTGTGTTACCCATACAGTTTATCGATCAGTCAGTCAGTCAGTCAGTCAGTCAGATTTTATTATACAGCCCAATATCAGAAAAATGCCTCAGCGGACTTTACAATCTGCACAGCATACGACACCTTCTGTCATTAGACCCTTGCAGCGGATAAGGAAAAACTCTCCAAAAAACTGGAAGAAACCTCAGGGAGAGCAACTGAGGAGGGATCCCTCTCCCAAGACGGACAGACGTGCAATAGATGTCATGTGTAGACCTACAGAATAAACAACATAGATAAAATTACAACATAGACTAATGTGAGCATAGAAGTCACAGGTTCTGGCTGATTAAAGCATGCAGTGTGAGTTGACACAACGTATGATTAATAAAAATGCATCATGTCTGCCTAGCTATACTCTCGTTTCAAGAGAAACTTAACACCATTCTAAAAATCTGTGTTAAACAGTTTTTTCTGGTTCGTATCTAATCAGGTGAGCTTGGGAAATGTGCTTTGTTGTGCCTGTAAACACACCCAACAGTGATGTCATGGGATCCCTGAGTACAGATGTACATCTGTGCAGGAGGGTGGAGAGGTTAAGCCACTGGAGGTCGGCAAAAACAAAAAGTTCAAGGGATGTTAAGTCACTCTTTAAAGCAACATTATTATGCCACTATTTTAGCTTAAAATAACAGCTTCAAAATCAGTGTTACACTGATTTGTAAAAGGAAGTGTGGTGCTATTTGTACTTCCCTCTCTGCGCCTCAAACTCCTGTTCTTGCACTATAACTTTGGTTAGTGTGTACATTCTCCCACAGGAAGGCTTTACAACACACCTTCAACTATGTCACTGATTTTGGTGAAACTGAATCATATTTTATGAAGAAAACATTTTGTTTTCTGGTTTTCCCTCTGATGTCCCCTGGCTGCTCTACCTCGACTATAGTGATTTAAAATTTCCTGATGGACAGAAAGCTTTACTTGTTGCTAAAGTAACGCTAACCGCTAACTGCTGCTAACTGCTGCTAACTGTAGCTGACCTCAGCTAGTTAGGTCAGTTAGGGTCTGCTCGTTGCACTTGATCGCTGTTTAGACACAACTGTGGAATAAGTAGCAATTTAAAAAACGTATAAGGGAATTGCACTCTGAAACTGTTGGGTCGCCAAATCGCAAAAATACCAATTCTTGCATGATGTTGCTTTAATATCATTTGGCAATGTATCATGGTGTGAAAAAAGTACTTTCCTGGGACTTTCACAGCTTGCGATGAGTATTCTTTCTCACACCACAGGATCTTTCTTAAAAATCTGTTCAGTCTGTGGATCACTTTAAATAAATGTACCTTTTTAAAAAAGAAAAAATCATTCATCACTGTCATATATACAGTATATATATATTTTTTATATCAAAACCACGCCTGTGCTCTGTAAGTATAAGTAAGTTACTAGTCCAACTTTTTACGTGTAATATTTACATATATATATTGTGATTACAGATGGACAGCGGGCAGCTCAGGTACCTTGTGTCAAAGCAGAGGCTTGTTTTTCTTAGTAGATCAGTGCTATCAAATAATAAAAAAAACATCTAGTTAATGTTTCTCTTACCTGCAACTTCGGAGAGACAAATGGAGGGACTCATCGAAGTTAATCATTTGTCGGTCTCATTATGACGTTCATGTCTTTGCAATGTTAGGTCAGTTAGTTGCCCTGAAAACAGTGGATACACAGCCTCTGCCTTGGTAAGTATACCCATAGTGATACTTCTCACTCTGCCTTGGGAAAAAATGCACATTTATTTTTTACCGTTATCCTCAATGTCATGGTCTGTTGGTATTGTGCCAAAACAATTCGGAGTCCGAGTTTAGTGAATTTGGCTGAAAACTTCTTCTTTAGACAAACTGTATTTTCTTCTACACGTAGGATACTTGTTTTGCAATTAAAGGCTCTTGCAAGTAACTGGTTGTAAGATTGTTTCAAACAGCTTGCTTTTTTTTTAACCATGTTTTTTTTTTTTGTGTTAGGTAGTGGGGTGTGACTGTGAACGAACTGTAAATATATCTTTCAGTAAAACATTAATCATCATAATTAATACCCACAACAATCTGCTGCCTGTTATGTAATATTTGATATGTTGTAAAACTGGCAATCATTCATTGACTTTCTGCTGAATTACATTGCATCATATGTGGAACTGACTTTTTAATATTGTATGCATAATTGTGTGTACATTCGCCACATCATGATCTATAACAATATCAGAAAATATGCTCAAATTGTCACAATACTTTCAACCATCTCTCTCAACCAATAACTTGTTGAGACTAACCTTAAACTGACCTTTAAAGCATTGGAAAAACATTTTTTTATTGCAGAATTGAGTTAGTTTCAAAAAGGTTAATCTGTTTCAGCCTGAGTGACAAAGTAAACAGACCACTTTGTATTCCCTTTGCTGGCTCAGGGACTCCTTGAGGTAACATCAGGATCAGGGACTGATCACAGAGATTAGAGGGAAGTACACGAAAGTCAATAACCACAGTACCTGATAACCAACCAAACCTGATTTCCTCAGATTTTTAAATAAACAGCAAGAGAGCGACTCTTTTAATGCACATGTTGAACTTTAAACTTTGGTGGTTTATACAGTCACACTGTACGGTAGGTTCAATTTGGAATCATTCATTCATAAGTTCTCAGATTTATGGTGCATACCTCATCAAATATTTACAGTATAGGAATGTTATTGTAACCAGTGTGTGTAGTAGTGGTACAGTTTACCCAGTTTAGGGCTTTCAACTGCATCTTATGCCACACAGAAAGTTCTTTGTGTAGTAATTTGACTTTGACCTCAGATGTTTATATATATGTGTATATATATATATATATATATATTTTTTTTTTTTTTTTTTACGTGTTCTTAATGTACTGAAACTGACTGATTTGTCTCTACAGCTATTAAGCCTTCAAAAAGATGTCTGAAGGCTATAATGGAAATTATCCATTTTGAACTGACATTGTAATAAATGGCACAAATCAAAGCAGGAGTTTAATCAAACAAATTTGTTGTGAGGGAAGCGCTTCAGTCATCTTATGAATTCACTCCACAGCCGTGGCTTTTAATCTTGCTCCTCGGGACACAGAGTCCTCCTGGTTTTCATTCAAGTCATCCAATCAGAGACTCATTAACATTCTGGAAGCTGACCGAATCCTATCAAATATTATTAACTCTGTGGCAGGAGCAGAAATCAGCAGTATTACAGGTCACTGACTCCTACCAGTTACGTGTAAAATGCTTTTTTTCCACCCAGCTATCACATTTTACATGCAAGGTCAGGAAAGAAGGGGTCTCCCCTACACTAAGTTGGAGACTTTAGATTCCATACAATTCCTACATTTATATTATGTTGTCTGTTCCACTATTTCTGAGTGTAACTATTCTTATAATCACTAGGTGGCAGACTCGGGCTTAAAAATGCTGTTTATTGCAATCATAGTGGAAGTCTCTACTGTGTCCAGATATGTTTGTTGTGTTGTTGAAAAACTGGCTAAATATTTAATGCTTCAAACTGTAGCCAAAGTCCTGCGGGTAAGATTTGTATATGAGTCTAAATCCTAAACTTGTGACTAAGTTGTGATCTATAATTCTGTGCGTTCTTGTGCTAGTGCATGTGCGTGTCAGCATAGAGTCATTTCCTTTTCGGCAGATGTTTCACTCAGTAGTTTCTATAAAGAAATTCCACTTCCCCATCTTTGTTGTGAAACAGGTCTTGTCTTCCACTGGGTGTTCTTGGTTCATGATTATGACCTTCTCATTAAAGGTTGCTGAAACGTTAAGATGAACAAACCACAGAAGAATCACCAGGCAGGGGACCACAAGATGAGCGACTCTGGGAAGAACTCTGAACAGGTTTGTGTCATTACCTCACTGCAGTGGACACGCTCATATCTTTATGACGTTACAGCCGCCGCATGACAACATCTTTAAATTGATTGGTTGGATGGATTGACAGACCTATCCGGATAGGCAGGATACAGCTGTTTGACATGTTATTGTTATTTGCCTGCTGTGTTATACATTAATCCATTATGATGGCGCAGCGAGACGTATTTGTGAGCAGACTGCACTTGACTACATGACCTTAGTAATGTACATATGAACCCTCTGTGCTGTTATCCAAAATCCTTTATGAGGCTTTGACCTGCCGCTGAAATAGAAACACTCTCTGCTGTCTGAATCTGTGGTGAAATCACAATATTACATTCAAGTAATAAGAAAAAACCTGCATTGATAGTGGTGACCTTTGACTCGTTTCAAAACGTTAGGATTCAGTCCTTTTAGACTTTAGAAAACTTTAATGTCCCCATGTGTGGTACGGCACAGTAAGCATATGCCGACACAATTAAAACACAGAACAACAGAGAGAGTATCAAAAGTCCACGATCATGACCCATCAATAAATAAGACATATTTTGCACATCCCCCTACTCATCTTAAAACGTGACACTTATGTAGAATGATCTGCATGCGTCCACATGGCAGAACTGTGCTTCTACACTAAATATACCGAATACAATAAGATTTATTAACACTGTGCACAAAGGAAATCATAGGCGAAACTCACATCAAAAACACATTCATTGCCTTGTTCATTAGGGTCTATAAATGTGTTTTAATGATGACTTGTTATAAATGATGAACTGCATCCCTCAATACTGGTCGCGACACAAACATTAGAGCTACAGCTTTGATCCAGCTCTGAAATGGCAGTTTTGTTGAAAGCCTGCTACTATTCAACAATAGACCCCCCTTTTAAAAATAACAGAGTCAGTTGGTTTCCAAGTATGGTCAAACCTGCGGTCCTTGATCCTGGACCGCAGGTTTGAGCTGTGGAGTTGTATTCATACAGCTATATCTGTTCGGTTACTGCCCACGTTTTATTGAGCCGACGCAGCAACAACACAAATGTTGTTATTGTTGTGTGGGTGGTACACCGGCTTTTTACTATCATTGGTATTTCATCTTATCTCTACCCGAGGAGCATCATTAAGACTTCAATTTACTTCTGAAAAGCATCAAACAGGTGTACATTCATATACCCGGTGTTGTGGAGTAATGAACTACATGCAATTGAACTAGTAGTTTGACAACATTTTAAGTAGATTGTTGGTGGTTCAACTACATTCATATATGCATAGTGACTCAAGTCGTTAAATGAAACTACAAACAATTCATTCATTTTTTCAACCATTACTTCTCTACTGTAACTTTGTTTTTTTACAAAGCAAAATCAAATCAAATCAAGTTTATTTATATAGCCCAATATCACAAATTACACCTTTACAGCCTGTACAGGATACGTCACCCTCTGTCCTTAGACCCTCACATCGCACAAGGAAAAACTCCCTAAAAGAAACCCCACAATTAGTGGGGGAAATATGGAAGAAACCTCAGGGAGAGACTGAGGAGGGATCCCTCTCCCAGGACGGGCAGACGTGCAATAGGAGACGTGTGTACAGAACAAACAACACGCAGTTTCGCCTGCTTTTTGTAAGTAGCTTTAGTAAACCAAACCAGATTATTCACTTGCTTTTACTGTAGTTCAAAGTCTTCCAGTGTGAAGTAATTAGTAACTTGTAAAGCTATGCAAAGTAGCATCCCCAACACTGCATATACAGTTCCTGTATTCATACCGGATGATGACCGGTGTGATGAATAAACTGCTGTCATGTAAGAAATACGAGGTATGAGAGGGACATATTTTGTCTCCATAAGATATCTGATGAGTGAAGAATATAATTGGATACATGAATGAATAATACAGTGAGTTCAATAATTTACTGGTTAATTGATCACAAAAAGATTGTTTCCCTTTCTTTCCAAATTGAAATAAATTAAACATGATTTTTTGTACTCTTCCTTTTATCTTTTGCTGGCTCTTTTTATTTTTGTTATTTTATTCATTCTGGCAGATGTTTAATAATTTATCTATTTTATGTTTTTCCTATTTCCTTTTTTTCTTCAGTTTAGCTTATATAATGATGTCCATCATTATTGTCTGCAGTCTGGCTGTATCTCCATACTGTATCTCATCGGACACACGCAGACACACTTAGACGTGCAATCATTGGCCCTCCATAGGGTGTTTTAACATGTATTAAATACAACAAGTCTTACAAGGACAATTAAGAAAAATATTGCTCGCAAAATCCAAATGGTTGGAACTGGAACAAAAATGAACATTTAAACATGAGAAAATGTTAATAAAAAAGAGTAATGCTTCAAAGTCAGCATTGTGACGTTGCTGTTGATGGACTGGCAAATACTAACCCAACGCCTACTACATTTACATGCCCGACATAGCAAATTACTTTACGGCGTTCACCTTTGACACTGGCGTCTTTTAAACAGCCTAACGACTTCAGAGTCTTGGCGATGCTCCAACGTCCGGACGCACACGATCGTGCTGTTTTTCTGTGAGATCACGCTTCAAGACAACTCTTTTCGGATTAAATGTGATGATTATGCAAAAAAAAAAAAAAAAAAAAAAAAAAAACGGTTACGGAGATTCTGTTTTATATGCAAATAGAAAAGGAGGACTCTACCGGGGCAGAGCTCTACTGGGACACATCACAAGTGCATATTGCAAGCATACTATTAGCACTGAGTTACTGCCTTATATAGTGTAAAATAGATATATGGGCAGAAACAACATTCCTTTAATGCACCTCCTACATAGAACTACTCTCTAAATGTTAGTTGGTTGCTTCCAAGTTTGCTCACTGTTAGAAATAAATACAGACACGCTGCTAAAATAACTTACAGTCACCATGTTTTAGTTAGTTACAGGTTTTCCACCTTCACATTCAGCTCCTGCTTTTTTTCTGTTTGGCCTTGTGGCCATTACCTGCTAAAACTCCTTTCACTCAGATGGTTCCCTTGACTTTTTAGGAAGTAAATGAACAGATCAAATCATATTTTACAGGCTACACAGAGCATAGGCCATATGCTAACCCCGTACAGAGCCTGCTCAAATAGCCGTAAGTGCCTAATTTAGTTCTTTAACACATTAAATTTAATTACTTAATGCTGATAGCTGCAATATCATCCCATCATAAATTTGGACAGGGAGACACTTTAAATGAGCTGCACCTTCTTTCATTTTGCTTCACTACATTTTAGCAGATAACATCTTGTGCTCATCATTATGCGCTCTAATCCTTAACCTTGCAACCTTGCAAAGTGATGGGCCGACATTGCCATCCGCAGACAATTGCAAGTAGTAGGAGGCTGTCGATAAAACTGGAACATCTAGTAATCCGTGAACATGGGATTACAGAAACATTTGATACTAAAAAGACTCTTAGATCCACCCATAAATGCACCATAATTAAAAAATCATAAAATGATCAATTATTATTATATAATCTGGTTGAAGTGAGCCTTTAATTGCACAGCATTGCACATATTTGATATTAGCAAATTCTTTGCTAGTTTTGTTTTGCTGCTAGTTGCAGGCGTTAAGTAGACAATCTGTCCAACACCAACGGGCAACCTCCAGGTCTGAAGAGTGCATGTGGAAGGACCTTAAACCTGCATTCTCTCTAATAGCCATAAGGGGGCGTCCCCACTGTTTGCAAGAAGAATGTATGGAAGACAATGAGAAAATGACCCTACTTCTCCCTTGAATCTCAGTAAACATTCTGTCTTTGGTCCTTAGCAAGATTCAACGACATAATCATCATATCGCCATGGATATTCATAGTCCCCAGAGGATGTTTCTCAGTGTTTCTGGTCACCTCTTAACATTTAGTTTGTCTTATGAGACTTTCAACCTGTAGATAGGACACATGAACATTTATTGGAAAAATAACCTTGAAAAATCACAACACATTCATGCTTCCCAACGTACAGTGTAAACCCATTACATTAATAATCTGCACCATCTTCTGGCCTAAATGTCAATTTTCCACACAGGATATCTTATAACCTAATTGGCACAGTTCCATGAAAGCTCAGCACGGTCTCTCTTCCGAAGGATATGGCTTGAATTTCAAGCAAAATCTCCCTCATGGTTTTTGTCCTGTCTGGCTCTTTTGTATTATGGGTTTTAATTAATGGCTTGTGGGCCCATACACTTTTTTTGTACCTGCAGTCACAGCATCATTTAAATCTAATAATAGGCCTATGTCTTTCACTCTCATTAATTTTTGATAACAGGCTCGAGCTTACTGTACATTTATAGTTCCATTCTTACTCCACTACAAGGCCTTGTGTAACAACTACATTTGCATCAAGTGGTCTTTGTTTGCTCACCTTATTTTGAACATTGCATGCATGATGTTTAAGCAGTGACACACTCAAGGGAATATCCCCGTTTCCTGGACTGGATACCTTGGCCTATACAAAATGTCCTCTGCTGAATTCCCTCGGCTTTGGTCCGACCTTGACGTAGATCAACAACAATGTGACTGACAAAGCCTCTAACATGTTCACGTGTGTATGCTTAGTATGAACCTGTGTGTTTTGTGTGCTCCGTCTTTAGCAGCCAGTCACAGCCTGTCTGTTGAGCGCAGCCTTCTTCGGTGCCCTGGGGTCGTCTTTCATTTACGGCTACAACCTCTCTGTTGTCAACGCTCCGTCTTTGGTGAGTCAAACTGTTGCATGTTGTTGTCTGCTTGCCTGGAAGCAACATGGCTTCTCTCCCTTTGTTATCACTACTAGAAAAATCAATAAACATTAATTTAAACGTATGTGGGGAATTGTCCTGCCGGGCAATAGTTTAAAAGTTTTTCAAAGTTTTTTTTAAACACACATTTAACAGCAACCAGTGGGCCTATTGTGAAACCAAATACTTCAGTTTCATAAAAAAAATAAAAATAAAAATAATATATATATATATATATATATATATATGTATGTAGCCAGAGGGTTTAGATGAAATGACCCACCCATCACTTACAGAGTTCATATTCTATAATCGGATGAAGCTCCGTAATTGTAACATTTTGTTGTTTCAAACTGAAAAGTTGCATCATATTCACTTTTGGGGTTTGGTTCATTTTGAATCTTTAAATCTCAGGATGGAATGTAGTTCACGAGTGTTTACTGGGGTGTCCACTAACCATTGTTAGTACAGGGCCTCCTATCACATAAAGAAAAAAAGGCATCAGGTGGGAAGACAATTATGTGTAGCACTGCCTGGACTACACAAGACATTTTCACAGTCTGTAAAACCAAAATTGCAATTTTCAACAGCTTTGATATACCGGTCCAGTGGAGCAGTGCCACTTTGGAAGGAGAAACAACATTTTCCGAGGTCATACTTTTCATTTGGGCTTGTGTTTGTTTAGAGGTAATTGGATGGCCCACAGGTCAATTTAAATAGTATTAAAAAATTATAACCCTCAGCTGTGCAGTTGCAAATACAAGTACAGGAAATGTTGTGCGAAATGCAGAAAACAGATTTCAGCTGTCACTGGAAAAGACTGAAGTAGAGGGTAAAGGGTTATAAACGTCACTGCTTCAGTTTGAAGTTCTGATTGATTTAGTGGAGAGAGAGAGAGAGAGAGAGAGGCGACCGGGCAGCTCGGAGCCATCAGTCTATTTGGTGATTGTGTGATCTCCAGGTTTACTTCAGTAATGCTGTGTTTCACACTATTTACAGATGACATTTTCTGATTATTGTGATGTCAATTATCTATTATCTGCTCCAACACATGTGAATGTTAGAAAATATGCCCCTGGTCAGAATCACAAAACAGCCAATGCATCACTAGCACCTCTGTGCTTATACTGACAAACCAAGTCTCTCGTGCCCTCACTAAAGTGACCTCCCAGATATCACTCCAATGTTGGAGTGACAACCTACAGGCAGTTAAATCTTCCCAAAGCTAATGCATTAATAACTAACTGTGAGTCTGATGGGCTTTTAGTAAAGATCTTAGCTCTGCATATTCTTGACAATAAACTTTTCACAGGAGGCTTGGGCTTTATTAGATACCGAAACAGGCTGGTTGCATTTGCACCTAAAGGGCCGACTCTGACACTGCACCGTCACCCTGCTAACTTCACTTCTTTCTCTTCTCTTACATTGGCCAGATCCCTCAAAACCCAGGCCTCCTTTTGAAAAAAAAAAACAAAAAACAAAAACAGGTGAAGAGGTGTTTTAACAAAAGCATCGTAACTGCATACACTCTTAGAAATGATCGTAGATTTTAATTAAGAGTTCATTTTAATGTTAAATTATGGGTCATTTTCAATGATCAATACACAGTCAAATGTGCCAATTTAAGTGAGAAAATAAGAAACCACGCACTCAAATTGATTCAACAATAGATCTGCGAGTTTCTGTTGTATTCACCTCCCCCTCCCTCTTCTCGCCTGATAAATTCATCTCTTCTGGCTGAAATTATGGTATTTTTTCAGGTTCTTTAGCTTCCCTTTTTTTAAATGTTATTTATGTTGTTTGCCATACATCAGGTCTGTTACACAAAGGACATTCACAACAGATGGCGTGCCTATTCCTAAAATGTATAGAAACCCTCCACTGTTGCGTCTGGCTCGAGCAGCAAATCAATCAAAGTTTATTTTCTTAAACTGACTTCGACCCAGTTACATGGATTGTAAAGGGCAGCAAATTGAAAGTTGTAGATTGTTTTACTGCAAATTAAAGCATTTTTGTGATGTATGAAATTGTGCAGGGTATACACAGAGTAAAGTTAAAAGTGTATCCAGCATCATCTTCAGCACCACCGCGGCATGTGCGCTCTTAAGTACTGCTTTGGGAAAACTCAAGTAGAAATGACAATAGTTTTTAACGCTCTTAGAAAAATGCTCTTTACTTTTAAGAAATGGGGCTCTGGTCCTTGACCTCTTCCATTTTTTACCAAGTTGATATGCATGCTAATTCAGTATTGAAAGTCCCAGATAATCTGCTTCTGCCAATGCAGCTAATTCTCCAGTTCATGTTGAGCTGTTGCTGAGACTTAATTCTCTTTATAGCCTCTGCTCACCAGGAGCACCAGCTGATAATTAAGATAGCCTTGGCTCCTCTCCACCATTGCTCCTGCTGTCTTTCTAAAATGATAACAAAATAAATCAACTGGCAGCTTCCTCTCTTCACTGTTTGTTACTACGCCAACATGTAAAGAACCTATTGTATGCTCTCACATTGTTCTCCGCTGTAAACGAATGATAGAGAAATACAGGTTATTTTATTATAAAAAGAATAGCATAACATCCAGGAACAATACACAGAAACATACTCAATTTGCAGAGAAAGCTTAATCAACCCCTTTGATAGCAATCCACTAAAATCACAATCAATCCCACACTTGGCAAAAAAAGCAACATTCTGTTTCTCCCATGCATAGCAGGTGTGCCTCCAACAGCGAGCCAATCTTAAAATGTTGTGCAGCTGCTTTTGACAAAGGTATATGGAGCCTTGGAAGGGGCATGGAGCGGAGACAAAAAGGTATAGTTTGAAAAAAACAAACAATGCCCTTAGGTCAATTTATTTTCTAATTTGCCATTTGGGAATCAGCAAAAAAAAAAAAAAAAAAAGAGCTTAGAGAGGTCCCAAAGGAAGAGTACTGCAGTTGGTCTCAACATAGTTCAGCCAGGTCAGAGTGTTGTGTTGAATTATTCTCTTCAGATGTCTCTCACTTACAGCAGGTAAAATAAGTCTTGAACGGGTCACTATTTTCCTCAGTAAACATATTTCTAAAAGGTGCTATTGTTATGTTTTCACCAGATGTCGGCAACAACCCATGCAAAGAAACCAAAACAAATAAGTTCAGAAATGAAGTTGTGTAATAAAATGGAATGACACAGGGGAAAAGTATTGAACACGCTTACTGACATTTATTTAATACTTCCTACAAAAGCCTTTGTTGGTAATGATGCTTCAAGGTGCCTCCTGTACAGAGAAACTAGTCACATGCGTTGCTCAGGTGGAATTTTGGCCCATTCTTCCTCACAAACAGTCTTCAAATCTTGAAGGTCCCGTGGGCCTCTTCTATGAACTCTGATCTTTACTTCTTTCCATAGATTTTCTATTGGATTCATGTCGGTGATTGCCTGGGCCATTCTAGCAGCTTTATTTCCTTTCTCTGAAACCAGCTGAGAGTTTCCTTGGCTGTGTGTTTGGGATCATTGTCTTGCTGAAATGTCCACCCTCGTTTCATCTTCATAATCCTGGTAGATGGCAGCAGATTTTCATCAAGAATGTCTCGGTACATTTCTCCTTCAATTATATGAAGTTTGCCAGTGCCGTATGCTGAAAAACAGCCCCACACCAGGATTTTCCCACCTCCAAACTTCACTGTTGGTATGGTGTTTTTGGGGTCATGTGCAGTACCATCTGACCTCCAAACATGGTGTGTATTATGGGATCCAAAGAGACATCCAGACTATATTCTCTCAGTATTCCACAGGCGTGTCTAAATGTTGTGCAGCAAACTTTAAACAAGCTTCAACATGCTTTTTCTTCAGCAATGGACTCTTGCGTGGTGAGCGTGCATACAGGCCATGGCGGTTGAGTGCATTACTTAGTTTTCTTTGAAACAATTGTACCTGCTAATTCCAGGTATTTCTGAAGCTCTCCACAAGTTCTCCTTGGCTCTCGGACAACTCTTATGATCATTCTTTTCACTCCTCTGTCAGAAATGTTGCGAGGAGCACCTGGTCGTGGCTGGTTTATGGTGAAATTATGTTCTTTCCACTTCCTGATTATGGCCTCAACAGTGTTAACTGGAACATTCAGAGGTTTAGAAATCCTTCTGTCACCAATGCCATCAGGAGGTTTTGCAACAATAAGGTTGCGAAGGTCTTGAGAGCGCTTTGCTTTCACCCATCATGAGATGTTTCTTGTGTGACGCCTTGTTTAATGAGACCTTGTTAGAGGCATCAGTTGGGACTGAACCAGCTGATATTAATTTGCAGTGACGAGGGGCAGGATTGCTTTCTAACTACTGATAGATTTCAGCTGGTGTCTGGGCTTTCCGTGCCTTTTTGCACTTCCCTTTCTTCATGTGTTCAATACTTGTTCCCTGTGTCATTCCATTTTATTACACATAACTTAATTAATGGACATCTATGGTTTGATTCCTTTGCATGTGTGGATTGCATGGGTTGTTACGACATCTGGTGAAAATTGCATGAAAAATGGTGACGTGTTCAATACTCATTTTAACCGCTGTATGTTAAAAGTGTGCTTACTGCCAAGCACTGATGTAATGCCTTTATATGTGAGGCCAATTTAAAAATGAAATTCAATGAACATCCCCCATGTACCCCACGGGTGTGAGCGCTCCTATGTTGTTGTTGTTTCCATGGTGCCGAACGTACATTGACCTAAATGAAGAAGTTTGGGAGATCTTGCAAAACTACTTCTCTTTTTCTTTTCATTTTTGATTCACCCTCCCCCCTTCATGTCCCTTTCCAGCGCTCCGTACAAAGGAATATTGAAAGGAGTGTTGAAAAATGCATGGCCATTAAATTCTAATTAACTTGTAAGCTCTTAAGATCTCAAACATTAAACATGTGATTAGGTGGTACACTTACTCTCATTTTAGAGTTGAAGCATCTTTTATGGCCTCCCACAGCGAACACTCGCTTTTCACATGCTCCTCATTCTAAACTCCACTGACAGAAGTGGAGAGGGAACAAAGGAAAGACAATTATAAGAAGCAATATATCATATTCAAAGTAATTTAATCTAACGTGTGACCAACATTTTCACTGAATCTGAGTAGCCTTCAAATATATTTGCACCAGGACAAACTCTCACTACACAAAGGCTTCAACTCGAACGCACAAAAACAGGAAGCAGCATAAAACGCACTTGACATGACGAAGACACTGTTCCAAAATGATGGAATACTTAAAATGCCTAAATGAAAACAATCATCAAACAAAAAACAAATGTTCTTATGTATGCATTTAATTAAATGAAAAACGCATGTTAAAAGCACGATTATTCACAACACAGAAAACTAAGTGAAGAGTTGCTTTGTATTTCAGTGTTGTCCAACAGAGGGCAACTCATGTCAGTGATGACAATGTCCCCACAAGGCCCAGTCCGAAGTGTAATTGGACCGATGATTTAAAAAAAATGTTTTATTAGCATGAACAATACGTTTCCATCTCAAAAAAGAAAAAGCTGTAATTCTCCTTAATAAAAAACTAATGACAGTGCTTTGCATTTAGCATTATCAGGCCTATGCTGCTCTCTGCTGGACAACACTGAAATACAATGCACCTCTTCCCTTAGTTTTCTATGTAGTAATTCTTTAACACATTTTTTACTTATTATGACACAGTAAATGCTGTAATAGAGGGATTTAGAATTAATTAGAAATGTTGCTGAACTCATTACATTTGCAGGTAGTGACAAAGTCAGACCCTTTGTAATAATTAATCCGTGTCATGTGAGTTGGCTTCCTGAACTTGGGTAGAAGGGTGATTCAAAGATCTGGAGTGCAGCTCCTTCTCATTCATCTCAATAAAAGGAGGCACGTCAAAAGTAACTTTTCAATCTAATGCTGAAAAAGCTTGGCACTCACAGCTGTTCTCCCTGAGCCATAGCAAATCAAATCAAATTTATTTGTATAGCCCAATATCACAAATTGCACCAAGGCTTCAACTCAAACGCACAAAAACAGGAAGCAGCATAAAGGGGTGGGCTTTACAGACTGTACAGGATACGTCACCCTCTGTCCTTAGACCCTCGCACTGCACAAGGAAAAACTCCCTAAAAGAAACCCCACAATTAAAGGGGGAAACAGAAAAAACCTCAGGGAGAGACTGAGGAGGATCCCCCTCCCAGGACGGACAGATGTGCAATAGATGACCTGTGTACAGAATAAACAACATGGTACAAAAAATACAACATAGACAATCTATGTGACAGAAATGATGATGTGATCGTATATTAAAAAGATGGATCCAGTAGGATGTAAAAAAAAAGCTTCCCGGTGTCTCCAAAAAAAAAAAAAAAATGTATTAGCATGAGCATCAGACACGATTCACGATCCAGACGTAACCTTTAATGGCGGCAGCCTGCCAGATGAGAGACACAGACACTCTGGGGATGATGCTGGATGATAAGGCACATGAATGCATATATATAGATATATATATAGAGAGGGAAAGGAGGAGAGAGAGATAGGGAAAGACAGAGAGGCGTAAGTCCCCCGAGTCGAAGCCTATAGCAGCATAACTAGGAGCTGGTCCAAGGCAAGCTTGTGCCAGCCCTATCTATAAGCTTTATCAAAAAGGAAAGTCTTCAGCAGACTATGGAAATGACTGTTACCATTGCCACCTATTTTTGTTTCATAACCATGAGCTGCCAGCAAACACAACATAGCATGGGTTTCAAATGGGAAACGCAGGATAAAAAAAAAGAAGATGCAATGCTATTTTGTTTTGTATGCTTTTGTGCTGACAGGTTCATCCATGAAAAGGACACTTCATTCAGAACTACAGTGCTTTGAGATCCCGTATTCATTCACTCATTGTAGCGTTACTTCAATCTATTCATTTACTCCAGTCCCTCAGTTTTCTCTCCGGGATTAAAAGATCACATTTAGAAGTGAGTGCATGCAATTAAGTATAGTATACACGTCTGTGCCAAGACTTGATAATGATTTATTTAAATCATTATCAATCTGCCGTTAAATGCAACCGCCGCCAAAGACGTTATGTTTTTGGTTTGATTCAGATGGATTAACTACTGACCCGATTTACATTGAACTTGTTGGAAGTGTGTAGCATGGACCGAGAAAGACCCTCTTAAACTTTGGAGCGGATACACGCTTTATTTTTCACTTTTGGAAACAGCTTTGGCGGAGGTCTGTGTCCTCCGAGTGCCCTTCTACTTATTAAAATTTCTCATCAAATTATTTAGATTATGAATGATTAGTTTGGATCATGAAGCCAACTTCCACAAGTGAATATACATTTGCCTTGTGCTCACAGCGTATACACACACACTTTGGTATGAAATCCTTAATACATACACATTCTGTATTGCTTAATGGCAGGTTCAAGTCTTATATTTTGAGTTGTCATAGTATACAGCAGGGGTCCCCAACCACTGGGCCGCGGACCAGTACCTGGTCGTGGATCATTTAGTACCGGGCCGCACCGGAAAAATTAAAAGTTTTATTTTTTTGTGTTGGTAATATTTATTGTAAACATTTTTATGTATTCTATTTTATATATATATATATATATATATATATATATTACAATGTAATAATATTATAAATAAAGTGCATAATATAAAATGGAATAATTCTATTTACAATATATATGTAATAATTAAATTATAGTACTTTTTGGTTACTTTTGAATTGTGCGTTTTGCCTGAAAAATGGGGATGGTATAATCATTTACGTTTCAAATGAACAATGCATTTGAAACATGTCTTCCTCCCATGTCTCTCTTGTGTTACAGTACATTAAAGCTTTCTACAATAAGACATGGGTTGAGAGATATGGGGACCCTCTTGGAGCAGAGACAGCCACCCTCCTCTGGTCCATCACTGTGTCCATATTTGCTATCGGAGGCCTTCTTGGAGCGCTGTCCGTCTCCATAATCATCAAAGTACTGGGAATGTGAGTTGACACACTTGCACTTCTAATCAAATCTTGTTCATGTGATACAGAAGGATTTCTCCTGTAATTGTATCACCCTGGGACTTGAATCGTATAATAAGTAAGTATTAGCCAGCTAACTTTGGCTTCAACCGAGGCTTTCTGATAGCATGAAGCTCACTCACTTTCAGCTGGGGCACATCAGCTGCTCTGGCACGTGTAGGCATAAAGAACCTGCCTACTAACTGTCTGTTTGGGAAAATGGAATCACCATCCTACAGGATCCTGGCATGGACAAAAGTAGGCCTACTGCATTTACAATAAAGTAATGATAAATAAAAAGCGCTAAATGGAGAACCACCAAGATATGCCGGTGATAGAAACCTTGTGTGAAGTGTGGGTGCTTAACATTGCACTTGTGTTTTATTAATGTTCCCAAACTTAGTAATGAAGTCATCTTTACCACAAAACTGAATTCACGTCAAGCTTTTAAGTTTAGTCTACATCACAGCTAAGCAGATCTAGCGGCCTCCAAACATTTACACACATTTACCTGATTAACACTGTCAACTTCATTTCATCTACAGCTTCAAATGAGATCAAATCCTTTACTTCATTTAAGTGAAAAGAAATGATAAGGTCATTTTCTCATAGACTTCTATACCATTAGACTTATCTTTGCAACCAGGGGAGTCACCCCCTATTGGATATTAGAGACAATGCAAGTTTAAGTCACCACCGCATTTTTCAGACCCGGACGTTGTCTCCTGGCCAAAACACTTTGTTTGGTTTTCACAAATAGCAATAACAACAATTGTTTCAGAATCAGAATCAGAAATCCTTTATTCATCCCACAGCAGGGACATTTACAGTGCTACAACAGCAGAGCGACAGTGCAGATAAAAGGGCAAATATAAAATAAGTATAAGTAAGAATAAGAACACAACCTTAGTACAATAAGTAGCAGCATAATAAAGTAAGTGAACATGTGAGAGTAATACAACTAGCAGCCAGTAATAACAATGATACATAGTAAAAAGCATGTATTGCACATGCGTATTGCACATGATGTATTGCACAATAATAAATAGTAAAAGGAAAGGTGAAAGGTTTAGGTGGAAATGGGCGGGTGAGTGTTCTTTACAAAGTAAAACAGGAAACAGAAAAACTAAAAGCCAGGATCATGACAATTTGAATATATTGAAATTAATCATTGTACTCAATTTGACAAATTAAACCGAAGTGAATAAATGATCTTTGTACAGAGATTGGGATTTGTATAACCTTTGTGTTGGATCATTTTAACCTGTGCCTTCATGTGATGTTTTTTCTCTTTTTACAAGCATATTCTCTTCTTGACTTTAGAAAGGGAACCTTGCTGCTGAATAACAGCTTTGCTCTAATAGCTGCTCTGCTGCTGACCCTGGGTGAAAGTGCCAAATCTTTTGAGATGCTCATCATTGGCCGGCTCATAATAGGGGTGGACTCTGGTAAGTGTTTAAATTATTAGGCTTGAGAAGTACTGTATGTTCAGTTAGCCGCCACTCAGCAGGCAGTGTCTAAACAAGCCACTGGGGAACAAATTACTGCGTGGTAGAGAGAGAAAAATAAATTAACAATGAATAAATTAAATTAACAAAGTCATGAACATTGCGAGGTAATGCGCGGTCTTGGCGGAGGTCTGCACTGACGAGTGCCTTTCTAGGTATCCAAAGCTGAACAAAGAAAACTTACCCGTGAAAAAACCTTAAAGTGTGTGGGTGCTTAACATTGAAAAATATTGCTGAATATTAAAGTTCCCAAAATATAGGTGTAAAGTTGGTTAACCATCTTTCTCATATAACTTAATTCAAGCTATTATTAGTCTACAGCGGTCCCCAACCTTTTTGCACCACCGATCGGTTTCATGCAACACAATTTTTCTACGGACCGGGGGGGCAGGCATACCAGAACAGTGAGCTGCCAGTAAGACTTTGATTACAGGTCTAACTTTCCCTCTGGAGATCATTGAGGAAGAGCTGAACATCAGCGCTCATTCATTCCTGTGATTGTAGGTCATGTGTGAGTGTGAGGGATTTATATACTTTAAGTCTGATAAGCCCTTAACTCCTGATACACCTCTTTTTTTTAGGAGAACAAGGCATGTGCAATATGTTACACATCTTCTTCTTGTATTGTTTGTATTGTCTTGGTATTTAATTCATTACTGAGCCTTTGGGTATTGTTTTAAATTGAATGCACCTGTGTACATCACTTTTGCCTAAGAAAGAAAAGTACATCTTATCTTATGTCATCTCATCTGAAAACTAGTGCCACCTTATCCGCAAGTAAGTTTGTGGTCTTCATATTAAAGGTTTCAGGCACAATATCCAGCTCAGCAACGATGTGCGTTAGCTGAAGAAAAACACTTATTAACTACAGAGCACAATTTCTTATAACCATGGAAATTGATTTGTGCAAAACGCTGTCTAAGGATTAAATGTTCTACTAAAGCTGACCATTTCTAATGCACAGACCATCTTTGTGAGTAGCCAAAACATTGTTGCACAATTCAAGAAAGTTCAGCAATTCTCAAATGTTGTTGGGACGTTGAATACCGTCAGTGCTTTACCTGTGTTTGTGCATTTCTGTTGAAAAACAGAACATATTCAGAAACAAGTCAGACATACATTATCAAGATTAAAGAAACATGGAGGGATTTTTTCCTCCAGGTATCAAGCCTCCACCTAGACATAGCAGCCATATATTTAGTTTTTCCACTCAGCGGTGAGGGGAGTATCATTTAAAAGATGATGTTCCCTCTATAGTTTGGAGTGTTTAGGCCGGTTATGTATAAGATAAGAGATAAGATAAGATAAGATAGAACTGTATTTATCCCTAGGGAAATTGTTGTGCAACAGTTGCAATACACAGTAAGAGACAGTATAACATGCAAACATTTACAAAAATGTACAAATAGTGCAAAATGTTTTATACAATATATATATATATGTAGAAAGAAATTAAAACATGAGCCTTTTTTCTTCTTTTCGTAGCACAATTTTTAAGATGTCGTTTTCTTGACAGGTATAGCTCTCTGCGCCCTCCCCATGTACCTGGGAGAAATTACGCCAAGACATATCCGGGGTTCCATTGGCCAGTTCAACTCCATCCTGATCTGCTTGGGAGTGTTCACGGGACAAGTGCTGGGGCTGCCCGAGCTGCTGGGTCAGGTCAGTGTGGTTAGACATTGTAGACTGTAGAATGTAATGGAAAATTTCATCATACTGTAGTGACTTCAACTGTTTGTATTAAGCTTCAAATTATTTGTATGTCCTTTAAAGTAACCAGGACAGCAACTGTATGGGGGTCACATGTTTATCTAGTGAAGGACATACTGCCCCTCCCCAGGGGGGCTGCTACACTAAACTCATCTCCTCTGTTTTATGGCTTTAACCTCTGACATTATTTACAAACAGGAACTCTGACCAAATGGAGTTCTGGCTTCAATCATGTTTTCTTTCAATCACTTCGATCACTTTGATCTCTACTGTCTTGACTCAGGAATGTGGTCAGGAATACTATAAGAGTAGAAGAAGAATCTCTGTACTTTGGGCTTCGCTGCAGACTGCTCGACACTGCAGCGTTGTTCCTTCTTGCAAGAATAAAGAATTCAAATATTACTTATTCAATTAAGTATCTTTATTTCAGTATAATGTATTTGCTCCTCACCACCTATTAGTATAGTTTGTATTGGTTATATTCCACAAGGAACACATGGTAAGTAATATTTGTGATGTTAGCTATATACTTGCAGAGGCTTTTGAAAGCTGGATTTTAGATTGTATTATCCCTGGAGTCAGAAAATCCAAATTGGGACGACAAAATGGAGCCTGGGTGGAGCCCAAGATTGTGGAGAGGATTTATTGATTTTGTACATCACAAGATAATTTATTTTCTGACCTGACAAAAATCCAAATAGAATTTAAGCGTAGTCATTAATACACTTTTTATGGCATGGAGTAAGTGTGCAGGCGTGAACTTTTTCCTTATAAACGTTCTTTTGACAGCTTTGCAGCTACGTCATATGCATATTCAATTCAATGCGTATTAGTGCCTTTTCTCTTGACTTTAATGAAGTGTAATTTTGCTTTGGAGCCAGCGTCTAACAATCGTATAGTAGCTCCCTTTTAGGGATTTCTGCTTTGCCGCCAGCATTCAGCCATTGCGGATGCTGTGGTATTGATTTCAGAATCTTGCTTGAATCAAACTGGATGGTAGAAAGAGTAACGTCAAAACACAAATTGCAAACTTTGAAATTCCTAAAGGCATGTACAACTATAAGCCTTGGGGAAGGATGTGGATGAAAAGGTGAAGATTTACAGTTAATTTAAAATTGGCCCAGGTATATTTGGGGAATCCAAAGCCTGTGCTGTACCTGTTTTCTGGCTTGTGCTCTTCCTCCCTGTCTTGTGGTGGCACGCTGCTGCTGACGGAGGCTGCTCACAACTCTGCGACAGCATCAGTTTGCATTGCTCCGATACAGCCTGACATGGCCAAAGCGTCCTTTATTTCTAATCAGCTACCTACAATGGCGTCCTTACGTCCCCTCAATTTCACACCAATTTGCACCTTCACTTTGGTAACTCTTGGGACTCTCACGTCGGACGTGATTTTAACAACCTCAGGGACTCCCATGTGACATCAAGGTGTGGTTTAAATGGCAAGCACATTTCCATTCATCAGTAGAAGCCTCATGGATGAGTGGCAGACTTCCTCCACTCTGCAGCGACAGTCTAGCGTATTGTTTCGTATCGTTTCACTTCGTGTTGACATCCAAATGTGAGATGGTATCGGAGGAAAAGAAAAAGAGAAACACCTCCGCCCGTAATGATTTCCCATCACTTTTTTAATGAGCAAATCTGTAGTGTGTGTCCTCCCAAGCCACTTGAGTAATAAAGTCACATTTTTACCCCTGCGTAGTATTTGATTGGTTCGATCTGTCCCATGTTTCAATAAGATAGCACCAGGAATTCTCAATCACAACTTGTTTACCCTAGAGGGAATGTTTTCCACTTGCCCCTCCTTCTCATTTCAGTGCACACAGCTGACTCGGCCTACTGCAGAGGCATTTTCATGACAGGGATCCAGTCTTCATTCATACACTTGATTATTCATGTGCTAGATTTTCCGTTTAACTTTTGGGGATGAAAAGAGACATTAGCCCAAGGCTCTAATGCTTTGAATGTCAAATTAATTTGTGTAATATTAACAGAAAGCCAATGGTATAAAGCAGTCCCCACCGAGCATATTCCATTAACTTAAGATCACTGCCTGCTTTCGGCACTGTATTAAACATTGATGACCGAATGAATTTCCCCTAAATTGATTTCCCAAATTCAAAAGCATGCAATTATATGCAGTTATGAGTTTGAGGGTCCTAATCTGTGCCATTAATGTTATGATCTGAGTCTATCCAAATGTACTGTATGTATTACTAAACAGGACTGTGGCGGCAAGTTGATTGCTTCTCTGTGGCTCAGGAGAGGGTTGTCCTTTAATCTCAAGGTTGGCGTTTCGATCCCAGGCTCATCCTGTCTGCATGTCGAAGTGTTCTTGAGCAAGTCACTCAACCCCAAGTTGCTCCCGACGGGCAGGCCAGAGCCTCGCACGGCGGCTCCACCACCAAGATGTTAAAGATAAAAATAAATAAATGATAAAATCAAGATAGTGGCTCTCTGCTGGGACCAAGGAGGTGCAAGCCTTGCATTACTTTTTTTTGTACTTTCAGTAACACTGTTAAAAGTCTTTAAATAAGAACAATTCAAGTGTGTCATGATGCTGTGTTTCATGGTTTGTGTAACAATGCGTGTTTAGATATTGCATTCACATACTGCAACAACGCAACATTCAGTCAGTGTATTGCCGGAGGTCTTTCATTAAATTAAGGTGAACTTGTTGGTGATGTATATAGTAGCAAAACCCAAAATCAGATTGGAAAACTGCCTCTTTCGCTCAAGAGGTAAATAGTGGAACACAAACTAGTTTGCTGACATGTCTTCCATGAGTGTTTTGTTGTAAAAAAAAAAAGACAGATAGTTAAGTATTTCAGTACTAGAAACCCATTGGGTTTAGGAAGATAGAATAGCATTGTAGTGAGCCGTCTTCTTCACTGTGAATTATTTGTACATTAACCATAGGCATGGGACTGTACAGCATCTGTATTTGTCTGTGTAATTGTGGCTTTGAAGTACATTTTCCTATGCAAACCGACTGCATCCACATACTGTGTGTTTGGGGCTTATACTTTGTACCATAACATATGTGCGGAACACATTATAACCCCTTTCCAGCTATGCATTTTGATTTCATTGTTGACTGTCGACTGAAGACGGTTTGATACGGTCAGTTGTGAAAACCCCAGGAGGGGGATGTGTGTGTGACTGAGTTTGAGTCCTGTGAGACACAAATCCGGATTCAGAGCAGAGCAGCAGAGCTGAATCCAAAGAACAGGAGCCCAACGCCACCACTAAGGAATAGATAAGCAGCTTTTAATCTTTTATTTACTTAATTCTAAACCAACATGGGCATGGTCTTCTAAAGAAATTAACGCATTGCACTAAAGCTGCCTTCACATGATCTGCGGTAAAACCGATCTGCGCCGGCTGTGCCATTGTTTTCCTATGGGGAGAGCGGTGTCGCCAAACTAGCGCCCAAAGCCTTGGTACCATGCTGCCTTCAACCTCCTGAGTGGGCTCCTACTGCGTCTCCTCTATCAGTTGATAGTTTAGGGATAAAAAAAGAGCTCAAGCCCTGAGCTATCTTTCTCAAACGAACTGAAAAACTGACTGATGATTTTCATTCCAACAGAGAGGATTTAAGAGCAGCACACATATTTCTAAACCAGTGAATTTTAGATGAATCTAGTTCCCAATGATTTCTATGGGCTCATGCTTATAATGCATGAAGGCTTGAGTATTGTTGTGATTAATCTGTCTTCTGTCAGCTTCGCCACTTCTTGTCCATGATTTTGGATTAAAAGTGATGGCAACTTTAAAATCCAGGACAATAGAAAGTAACCGAGGCAAATGTATTTCTCCCTAAATCAATGTGTAATTTCACATAAATCATTTCTGTTTGGAAACTGAAATATGTTTTGAGCTCTGAATCCCCTCGTTTAGTTAGAGTTGTATTTTTTTGAAGATTTGACCAAGTTCTCCTACAATTTCTTTTCTCCTTTGTCACATTGCGCTGACATTTACACACACAGGCGTAGTGTCCAAGCTTCTAGCAGAGCAGGGACTCATCTTTTATTTAAAAGTGTTGGTTTGTTCCATCCATCATCTCGACTTGCAGACCACCTTTATAAATATCATACGGAGTCTCCATGCAGCTGCTGTTATGTATTCTTGTCACCTCTGTCACAACCTTCAGTGCCATGAGCATCGCAGACATAAATTATGATAATACCACCGTGGTCGTTGCTCCCCTTTATTTCTGAGACCCAAACATGTTTCCTGTCAGTGGAGGCTTCTGTTAATGGGAGCAGGTCTAAGATTTCACTCGTTGTGAGGATGCAAAATGGTGATAAGCTTTGACGGAGGATAATTATTCTAACCTTCATGCTTAGCCACTGACCTTCTCCCAGTATCGAAGCATGTTAATTCCAGCAATGCGTCAAGAACAGGCTCATAAAAGCTGGTCTCTCCTGAGACACTGAATGTATCCGCATGCCATAAATGCAGCTTACACTAGTAGGGTTGCTCTGCAGTGGCCATAATGTGCCCTTAACTATACTCTATATTCTCCATCACACTAGTCTTTGGCTTCAGAGGGATGTGTTAATGGGAAAAGAAAAAAAAAAAATTTGATAGATTGTTATGTGAGGGGATGGTCCCTGTGGTGCAAGTACTTTTAGATGGTCGTCACACTATCAGACACCAGAGTAATATGTTACTTTGATATTACAGTAAATACTGTGTGTGTGTGTGTGTGTGTACTGTATGTGTATGTCTTTGCTTTCAGCTCTTTGCAGTTCAATAAATAGAGTACACAGTATTATGTGCAGTATTATGTGTAATGCCGAGTGTTCAGTCAGTATTGTGAAAGACCTATTGTGTTTGCACATTTTGGTGACAAGCTGAAACGCTTTATTTCTTTTCAGATTTAATTTCTGATAAAAATTCAGGCATTGTTAAAACTGAAGTTAGAAAAATAGAAAAAAAAAATCAAAGTCATGTACTTTTTATAATATTTAAAGGTATAGTTTTTGGAACATTTTGGGAAAAATGCTTACCTGTTTTCACTTACTTGCCGAGGGTTGGATTAGAAGATTAATACCAATTACTGTAAATGTGAAGTTAAAGAGATTAGCTGAGCACACTGATTGGAAACAGGGTGGTGCAGTGGGTGCAGTTTGCAGTAGATTTTTAAAGTTTTTTTTGCTGAAAACAGTTTCCTGCTGTGACACGAAAACTACGCCATGAGAGCGGTGACGGTGAACTGAAACAGTAAAGTTGCGGTCTGGATTGTGAAACCGACGGTAGCTGCAGGTTCAGGTGATAATTCTCTGTCGGTTCATCTCTACGAGTGAGCTCTCTCTCTCACACTGTCACATTGATACATTGTTTCTATAAAAATGCGAATCCCAGTGGAATACCAGTTGCCCAAACTATAAGGAGTGCTGCTTTAAAGGGATATATCATAGAAAACTCACTTTTTTCAGTGCTTGTGCTCATACATGTGGGTATCGTGAGTGCTTACCAACCCACAAACTTATAAATTACCTTTGCAATTTTTTTTCTCATAGGCCAATCAGAAAAGACTGGGCTTTTTTGGGAGGTGGGCTTAAAGAGACAGGAGCTAAAACGGAGCTTTTCGGACAGAAAGTGAAAACAGGTATTTTAAGACAGACAGTATGAGAACAATAAAGTGTTGTTTGAACATTAAAGCATGTAAACATGTTCTAGTAGAAACCCAAAATGGAAGTATGGACCTGAAAATGAGCCTTTTATATGTCCCCTTTAATATTTTAAGAATGGGACAGCACACACCCGCAAGGACCAACGGTCAATTTTCTCTTCTGACTGGGCATCAGGAAAAAAGGCTTATAGAGGAGGTGACATTCATTACAAACAGCTAAAAGTAGAGGGATGATAGGCTTTTCTTCCGATCCTGGCAGATCTCCGCCTATACTATATAGGCGGAGATTTTGGTGATGTGACGTTTTTTTAACCAACACGATTTTCATTTTGTGAGAATTGAATGTGGGGTGTTGTGTTTATCTTTTTCTTTTCTTTTTTTTACAGATATACAATAACTCCAGGGAAATGTTTATCTTTCAGGGTAATGGGAAGACTACTGAGCCATGACTAGAAACAACATATAAAGGGAAAAGCAGAATGCTATCTGTGCAGATGCCATTTTTATACTATTAAGTTCCACCATTTGGCATGACATATGCATCGCTGGATGAATTTAAAAAAAGAGGAAGTTCCTATTTATACTTTACTCACCGCTTAATTGCTCTTTCATTTTAACATTTAAATATAAATATTAGATAATCTCGTATTTTGATGTAATGCACCTTGTAATCCATCACGCATTAGTCTCTAACCAGCTTATTATGAGTGACAGCCACTTTAATTTCAGCGCCCTCTATGGAAATATAGATTTGCCATTAACTGTTGCTGCCTGTACGAAACTAAGTAAAGATTTGCACAGAGCAGGTTAATTTCTCACTTGGGGAAAGGGTCTCTTGCGGTGTAAAGTGATTAAGACTGACCCAACAGAGATAATATTGGCTCTTACAATGGGATATGTCACAGATGTGTTCCACTTGACATTTTCATTACCTTTATCTGAGAGGTTACCTGTTCACACTAACCCCCTCTCTGGCTTCAAGAAGTGCACATTCTCCTCTCAACTCGAGACAAAGAAAATGTGTTTCCTCCTCTGCTTTTGTACAATCGCAGGATGACACCTGCAGCCTCTCAGAGGAGATAATTGAAAGGAAAAACGGCAAGGCTTGCGGAATACAGCAACACATCATTTGCTTTGTTTAGTTTACTGTAAACGAGTATCACTCCGGGTCATAGCAGGGCTTTCTGAGCTGCGATTTCATTTTTATCATGAGGGATGATGGGATCTGGGCCCAGGAGAGAGACACAGCCTGGCTCACCCAGCATGCCCCAGTTAAAAACAGTTAAACACGTACTGACAACAGGGCTGAAACTGTGTGTGTTTGTGTGTGTGAAGCAGAGAAGTCCAACCTGACAATTACATTTCATTCACCCCAGCTACTGCCGATGTTCTTTATATACTTAACATCTACATGATGAAAACCTCCAATGATAAAACATTGATTTTTTTGGAACATACCTGTTAATAGAAATGAGTGCAGTCAAACCCAGCAGACTGTAATCCTGTATGTCATACATACCAGAAAGTTAAGAGGTCAAAACATTTTTTCTTTTAAGATGCATATAGTACAGACCACAGAAATCAATGCTTGTAGAACATGATTTCCATTCTTTGTGTGTCACAGCAGCCATTTGAGAGGTCGATTCTTAACGCCCACTCTCATCTCCAGCTGGGATTAGACGAACAACAGCTCAGTGCAGCGCGTTTACATTTACACAGCTCACCCCAGATTGAGTGCACAGAAGATCATAGAGAAGTTGGACTGTTACCAGTGTAGACGAGCCAATTGTATCAGTCAGAGGCAAAAACGCCTACATCTTTGTTTTTTGGCATTTTCCAAGAGATATCTCTAAAGGGCCTTATTGAGAAAGATAATCAAGCCCAAAATGTCAACAAAAGTGCACAACACAAATAGGTAAAGATTCACTTATTCAATTTGGTTCCTCTTTTCCTTCTTTTTTTTTTATAATTTTTTTAATGTAATATATTTCCTTCTTGAAAATATATAGAAGCTTCTATTCCTGATTTCTACTTTCTTAGAGATCATATGTATACATCTTATATATATATATATATACAGTACAGTAGATCATATGCTGTATATATTATATATTTGAAAAGAAACCTTGTAATTCTCAAGGCACCCTCAAAGGGTGAAATGCTGTGAAATTCAAGTCCTGTGCTATTTGAACTAAATTAGATTATGTGCATACATGTGGTGCAAAATTGTCCCCTCTCTATGCAAATTAGTCTCATTGCAAAAACAGTCCAATTTACAAAACATAAGCACAAATAGCCACACGCAGTTAGCCTACAGTGAAATGATCAGTGTCCTCAGTGAGGTGGTGGTAACTGAAGTGCATTTATAAGGGGTTTCACGCCCACATTTTCCATCGTTGAATGATATTTTTTCTTTTTCCTCCACTGCAAATCATGCCATCTTCATTTACAGTCTGAAGGTGTTTGTTTAAAACGGCAACAGCACGGATAGAATGGAATGCTAAATCTCAAATAGGGTTTCTTTGTTTGACAAGATTTAAGGAATGCCTCTGAACCTTGACGGTCACGACCTGTAGCTCTTGGTCTGAACATTTTTTTTTTACTCTCTGCCATTGTTCTGTATACTGTGTTCTTGGCGCAAAGGCAACATTTTTACTTTGCCCCAAGGGTAACTGCAATCAAATGCAACAAAGAAGCAAATTGCACTCAGACACAACACTTTATGGCCGTGTTAGCGCTATAATGTGAAGCTCTGGCCGTCGCCATCTTGACAGTGATGACACTGCCTAACTAGTAAATGAGCTAAAAAGACCAAAACTGTTTTTTTTTCTGTGTCAGGCTGTAAACATGTTTATGTCTGCTGTAAAGTTGGACATTTTAACATGGGGGTCAATGGGTATTGACTCCCTTTTGGAGCCAGCCTCAATTGGCCATTCGAGGAGAGGCAGTTTTTGGCACTTTCGCGTTGGCTTAATGTTTCACCACCGGATGTTTTCCGCTTGCTAAAAAGACCGATATTTTCCTTAGGAGTTGGTGGTTGTGTTTTTCCAGTATATGAGTCGGAGATCTATTATGATGTGACGGCGGTGACCTTGATCAACACCGACTGGTCCTCACACTCCTTTTAATGATAAGCTCAGGAGGATGCTTACGGCACTATCTGATTTTTTTTTATGCTTTTGAGGAACACTTTGTTTCAAATAGGATTTACTATTTTAGACTTGAACATTTTTGAGTAAAAATCTGAGAACTAGTATTTTCCAGGAGTGGCGATTTAAAAGCCAATGTTATCTCAAATGACTCAGGTGCTCTCTGCTGATGTTGTTGTTGTTGTTGCTGCAGGAAAATACTTCACCAAAATGATCATGTTAAAGCCAGCATCCATAAATCTAGCAGGCTTCGATAAATGGTAAACCTCTGAGGCCTTTTGTTAAGAAATCAACATGTAATGGAACTGAGACAACCTCGATGACTATGTGTTTAGCTATATGTCTTCTCTGCAGCCATGTCGTCTGTATTTACTCCATAACAAAAGACACAGTTTCCTCCATTTTTTCATAATCAGCTGATCATTTTGTACTTCATGCGTCATGGCAGTGAATGGAAAAACAGGCAACTTTGAGTTCATCCCATCTATTAAGGCAGGAATGCCCTTAAACAAAGTCCTATGTAAGACAAAAGGAAAGCGCCACTTAAAAAACGGCCTATGAATAAATTAATTTACGTTGGGGACCATAGTGAGCAATACCTAACAAGAATTATGATTTAGTATTTTTGTATTTGTTGGGATATGGGAGCAGAACTAAAAACCACAACACTGTTTCTATTCTATCCATTCAGTTGTTATATTATTGAGTGAGACATTTCACAAATTCATCATTTGCATACACAGCACAACATTCTGTTATTGCTTATTTAATGCAGCCTTTAACTCATAGAGACATTTCAATCTTTCTTACTTGAAGTAAACACATGAAATGCATCACTCGAAGACCATAAGTCTCGTTCTCAGCTTTCACATCAAAAGCATTGCCATAAGCTATGCCCTATTTTCTACAATCACAGAAACTCATTGTTATGAAGCATTTACATGATAATCATCACTGCTGGCAGAAATTCTTAATGAGAGTATGATGTGTGTCCACTTATTTCATAGAGCACCAGTTTGGTCTGACTTCTTTGTATAGTATGGTATGTATCATACAGTATGTCTGAAGCGTTGATGTAACTCTTTGGTGGATGTTTTTGACTGCAGGAAACCAGGTGGACCTACCTGTTTTCCTTCCTGGCGTTGCCGGCAATACTGCAGCTGTGTGTGCTGCCCTTCCTCCCAGAGAGTCCTCGCTACCTGCTGATGGAGAGGAGGGATGAAGCTGGAGCAGAAAGAGGTATTGCACGCACTACAGAAACACATGTGCCATCTCTCTCGCTCAAGTACATCTGCAGAATACATACAGGCTGCCGCACTAGTTATGTATACCAATCACATCCATACACTTCTGGAATTTACAATGTGATTCTACAGGGGAAGCGTGTCCAGGTATCATTGCACAAATTACTATAGTATATCTGCAGGGGATTAATGGAGTTGTTTACCAGGACCAAGGCTTATTTCCCATTGCTGGGATATATGGCTTTAACAGTATTGCTTTGGCTTCAATGTGTTTCAATATGCAAAACTCTTAAAGGATGAGTTTACTCAATATTTCAAGTCTGACGTACAGTAATGCAATATTCCTGTGCCCATATGAACATTGAAATCATTCTTCCTGTTCATATTGGACATTGCATTAAGGCAGACTAAAAACACTGTGAACCTGTCTTTGCTACAGATGTTTTAAATGTGTGTGCTATGTGAGATCTCCAACAATACCTTAACCATATTTTATAGTCCATCACCACAATCTTTCCCAAAGCAAATTTCTTTAGTAGCTAAAGTGCAACCGTAACCATAATTTAGCTTCCATGAGCAGATATGGAAGGACACATCAGCTATACATGTTTTATTGCTTTTACTTTTTACACTCTCAATGTAGCATGTGTGAAATGATTTTGGTACGTGCTCTCAACTCTCAATTTATATGCCGCATCTGGCTTAACCAACAGTTTTAGACTTCAGGGACTTGATCAGAGTAACTATAGTGTGATCATGTTGAATGTTAAAATGACACGAGAAGGAACAGCATGGGGTAGAGGCAAAGCTTGAACTGCATGGGTTAAGGAAACATGTAGAAAAATGTGATGTCAGATATGACTTTGATCTGGTCTCTGGGGTGGTTTGAGTACTTTGATGTTTATGCCCATACATTACAAATGGGAACTCTCTGAAGGTTTTGTTGCTTGTGTTCTTTTTAATGCAAAAACTTCAAAATAAATATGTACAAAGCAGGATTTGTTTAAAAAAAAATAAAAACCTAGCTTAAGCTTCAATACCATTACTAAGTTTTCAATATGAAGTTTAAGTTAAGCAATCATCAATTAAAATATCTAGATACATGTAATGTGACACTAATTCAATCTGTCTGCCCTACAATGTTGGAAGAGAAACTGATGTCTTCTTAGTTTAGTTTTTTTTCAGATCAGAAAACCGTGATTCTACAATATGAAAAGATACAGAATAATTAGTTAATAATCAGCTAGTTTATCATGGGCCCTTTGAACTTACAAGTGACTGAAAATATCTAAGGTGTTTGATGGTGTTTGAAAAATATCTAAGGTGTAAGATGATTTGAATAAAAACTAACTTTGTGGATGAGACATAGGCTAGTAAGCTGATTTGGTAACCAATATGTGAACAGAATGTTGAAATGTCAGCTAGTTATTCTCTTTTGAGCCTTGTTTTTTTGGCAAATGGCAGCATTAAAAGTATGCAAAATTAGGTATTAGCAGTTATGGATTGCAATGCTCCTGTGGATGTACAGACACCTATCAACGGATTACTTTGATACTAAAAAAGCTTGAAAACCTGATGATTCTTTTATGATTTCTAATCAGATTTATCAATATATATTTAATACATCAGAATTAATTATATTCTCGGGAAGTGTAAGTCACACCTAATGATATAATTTTTCTCATATCTGTGATTTGACAGAGTTATAAGTACGATGTCATTTTTTTCAAATTCACCCGATCTTTGATTCATGTCCTCATGTGAAACAGAGGTTTTTATTTTGTGTGCTGTGTGTGATTTTAAGTCCAAATTTAGGAATACAGTGTTTTTGTGTTAAGAGTTTTGAAAATTTAAACCCTTTTGTGAAAACTGAACCAAAGCAATTAACCCGTAACCCATACTTTGATTTTGTGCCACACCCTTTAACCCTTTAATTTGCAGTTACCTGGCACTGCAGTCTGAACTTAATGACAGGTGTTAAAGAGAGGTCAATAAAAGCCACACATTAATTAATATTTCTTTAACATTCCATTATTTAGAAATTATTTAGAAATCTGCTTATCTTCAACAATACCTTAACCATAATTCATAGGCCTTCAGCACAACCTTTTCCAAATCAAATTATTTTAAAGTGTAAGTGTAACCATATCCAAACCCTACTGTAGCTTCCATGAGCAGATATTAAGGACCACAAAACTAAACAAAAAAACAGGGAAGTCTTGAAACTCAAGAATTCGTCAGAGAGCTTTTAAGGGATTGACTATAGTGTGAGCTTGTTGAATGTTAAAATGACACGAGTAGGAACAGCATGGGGTTGAGGCAGAGTTCAAACAGCATGTATCAACAAGGCATGTAAAAGAATGTGATGCCGGATATGACTTTGATCTGTTTTGTCTCTTGGGTGCTTTGAACTCATTGTAGATGTGTTCTCTGCTTGTGTCCTCTGTAATGTGGAACATCCTGTTTGTTATTTTATAACATACATAAAATCCATAATCTCCATGAACAGTTATCTTCATATGGATGCATAATCCATAGGCAATGGGACAAGATTTTGGTATTAGAAAGTATTCTGGTTTCTGTTTGTAGTAGTAGTAGGCTATTCACCCATCACATTTAAACAGGTTAAGTTTGCATGCAGGTAAACAGTCCGTGTAGCGAGCCAAAGTCTCGAAACCCATCGGCTATCGTCTGACGTCTCCTATTTAGCTTTTTGTTAGCTTTTTAAAAATATTCAGCTGCGCTCGTGTGCAGATATCAGTTCATAGAGATTAGCCTTAGACGTTGTCTGCCAATTCTAACTCTATTGTCGCATCTACATTTGCTAATCGACCTCCAACAATGACCGGCACACGGCAGTGGAAGTCTTGGCTCGGATATCCATTATCCGAATATCCCCTGGTCCTGAAGCTGGTTCAGACATTGTAAAATCCATGATAAAATCATGAAATCCATTTGAACAATACATTTTAATCTGCACCATTGATCATTTTAGAATATAAATCGGATGGTTTGGTTTACCTCACTTCTTATGTATGTACCGTAACTTTCTGGCAATGCAAACAATGCTACAAGTGCATCCAAAATACAGTACACATATGAAATGGACTGGCTTGCTAATGGTTAAATAACATTAAGAAAAGGGGAAACATGTAATGTTTTATTCATGACATTTAAATGTAGTTGATACCCATTTGGCACAGCAGCCCTGTGTTAAAACTATGTGAGGGTCTGTATTGGTGTCTAACTCTAACTAACTATGACTTTGTGCAGTTCATCTTCATCTTCAAACTTTATCGCAAAGTGTTTGGAATTCAAGGACGGTGCTTGTACTTCTCTTGATGGAGCACTTTTATTTTTAGCTAACTCTCTCGTTTTGCCATCTGTCATTGTTTATAGCTGCTCTCACCAGATAAATAATTCCAACCGTGAGTCTGTTCAACAAATTGGAATCAGGAAATGTGCTTTTTTTTGTCTCTTTTTAACTGACACAACAAACAAAAAGGGAAGTGAGCAATAAGAGAACACTTGCTAAGTTTACAACCGTAACAAAAGTATTCTGTTAACAATTTCAGAGGCATGTTTAGTTCTGAATCTATTCAACAGCTGCTGCGTCGTGTGTGGATGTGTGCTCGAAAAGACGCGTTGCTCTGTGGAGCTTTTCCCGAACATTGGACAACTGCTGATAATGACCGGCTGCGTAAAGAAACCTCCGTGAGAAGGAGATGAGAGGTTTATAAAAGAACATTTTGCTGGCACGCGTCTGAACAGCGCTGCAGATCGATGTTTTTGGCTTGTGTTACAGCGCTGCGGTTAGGGAATTGTTGTCAGCATACACAAATCTTGAGGGGTGGCCCTGTGCTGTCCTATTATCATCACGCAGTGTCGGACAGGAACAGCATGTTATCTTGCACCCCATCTCGTCTCTTGTCATGTCGTATATCTGTATTTCTTCTCCAATTAAAGGTTAGAGAGGTTGAAGATGAGATCATTTTGTATACTAAAGGATGTCAGTGTGATTGCCAAACTGCACTTAACTTCAGGAGCGTTGACTCCACTGTATTCAGCTCTGAGTTTATCTCATTTTTAGGCCTGAGCCTACCAATGAATACAAGGCATGCATCTACGTTTTACCATAGTAAGACTAGACTAGAAGATGTGACATGAGGTCTCACCTTCTCAACACACCAATTCGATCAAAAAGTGTTTACACATTACAGCATGAGCTTATTTCTTGCCTTTTTCTCTGCTCTTTGTTGTTGTCAGATTGGCTGGTACCAAGGTCACTGGCCTCTGATTTACAGCAAGGTGTGAGATTGAATCCAACTGTGTTATTTTTGTTTTGCAGTTTTAGACATAACAGACTTATTTTCCTGTCAATCCCATTTTAGCCCGATCAAATAACCTTTCTATGCTATATGCTATCCTATTTACCCGTTTGTAGAAACACTTTTTGAGAGTCATTGTGCGAATATATATATGCACCAACAATCTAAATTAAAGGATAAAGGTTGGTGATATTCTCGAAGTTCCAATCTCTAAGATCTCTGTTTCGTTCTCTTTGACAACACGAACAAAAGCGTTGATTGCAGGTGTGTTTTTGGATCTCACTCCCTTGACCCTTGTGATTTTCCCAGGAATGTCGCCACAGACACCCAGTGGGTAACTGCAAATGCCAAAGCTTTCATCAGTGGGACAATCACCAATTCAATCACCAGCTCAATCACCAATGTGTTGCCTCATCCAGAGATAAATAGGGACTTAATAGACATTTATTTAAATGAAAATCTTCAAGATTATTACTTTAACAACGACCAAAGACCAGGCTTCATTTTTGTCCAAAACTCTAAAAATATTAGGTATGTCCTAATCAAGGTTTTTTTTTGGTCCCAATCTAAGACCTTTAATATTAGTCATCTCTGCAGAGACCTTGTCCAATCTGCAACTTATATTCACCTACATGCCGATACAGTTTGAATCTGACACAGTGAAATAACATCTTCTGAAATGGACGAGGTATCAGTTGTAGTTACTATAGAAACACTCAGCCCACTTGTGATTGGAGGGTCTTCCCTTCTCAAATGATCTTTGGCTGAGTACAGACACCTGCTGCTGGGCTCTTTAACCAGACAGCAGCCAAGAGGAAAAGAGAAGCTGCTACCTGAATGTTTTGTACGCTGCTCTGTATGATAATAAGTCGCGCCTGAGTCTGAGTCTGAGATGGACTATGTATTATTGTTTTGGTCTCCTCATGGGACTTGTTGACAATAATACAAAAAAAGTAAGAATAACGTCGCGCTTAACTTTTAAAATCAAGCAAAAAATGCCTCCACATAACCTTTAGTTTTAGTCCATTTTAGACCCTCTTTAACAATGAAACACCTTTTTCACTAAAGTAAAAAAAAATAAAAATGCAACATTAAGGTTGTCATTTCGCAAAGTGTCTGTCAGTCAGGCTGGTGTGCACGTTGTGAGTGCTCAGACCACACCAGTGACATGAAGTGGAGCCCCACTCTCCTCCTGAAAGGGAAATTAAAATAGCTTTCCTCCGTGGGGACGATGCCACTGTCGCACTTCCCATCACCAAACATCAATATCATGTCAAGCAACTGACACTGACAGCCCCAGTATAAGTGGAATATTCGGCATTCGAGCAGGTTTCCATAGTTTCTATCAGCAGGGAGAAGCATTTTACATGCACTCATCCTGATGATAATTATGTTGAGGTAAGATCTCATGGTGGGCAACATATTCTGGTAACAGAGGATCCTTTCAGCATGATGGGATCTGCACTCTGAGATCCTTGCAGCACGATGAGTGCACTTTTCTAGTTTTCTTTTGGTTTTACATAAAATAAGATCACATGTACTTAATGGGATTTAATTGGGACAATACATGGAATCGCAATTAGTGCGACATTCTGATGCTCCACGCTTGTAAATTTAAGGCTTGTACAGTATTTTTTCTGTTTTAAATTGAAGGTACCTTCATTCCTTACAAATGCACCATGCCACCCTCGACACATGGTGAGGTCTTCCTGCCTCCCGTGTGGTCACTGCTCACACTGTGGGCCATTCCACTACCACATCTTAATGACCTGCTTTTAGTCCCTGTCGGTGTATATAGATTTGCTATTCTGGGTCGTGTCCTTAGCCTGTACTCACCTCAAATTCCCATAACCCCAGGGGTAGGAGAAAAGATGAAAGTGAGTTAAGAGGTTTCTTGACACCCACATATTCCCTCCAGTCCATCACATTCAAGTTCTTCAAGTTCAAACCACTTTCCACTGGCCAAGCTGCAAATCATTGCCAGAAATCTGGTCAGATATGCTATATTTAAATATAAAATACACATGTATTTATGTATCCCCTCCGAGAACCATCACCTTACCGTGGTGGAGGGGTTTGGGTGC
>CALSBV010011423.1:5482817-5493113 GCA_943590825.1 Bovichtus diacanthus | reverse complement strand
TCAGTATGATCTGATTCTAAAACAGCTATTATAGCATCTTTGTCACAATGTATGATTACTTAATGCAAAATGCTGTCCACTGACCTCCTGCCCCCCTTTTCTAATCCCCTACTGGGCCATCGCCCTTTCATTCCGGCACACTTGTCACTATACGGCTGGCTAACGCACAAGAACTGTGGAGTGTGTGCCACCGCACATTAAATCACACACATCCAGAGTGTCGTCACACTCGGTAGCCCTTTGGCAAGTCTAAACACAAACAAATGATCTCAGAATACAAAAACTAACCTTATGGTTGCAAGGAAGTGAAAAAAAAAGTTTCACTCACAAAACTAAACGAATGCTTCCTGTTTATTGTGATGGAACTTCAGAGTGCGACTCATTCTGCCCGTGGAAGTTGTTTTTCAATGCCGTACAAATGAGATTATATGCAAATGACTTTCTCTGCAGGCAGGAACACAAGCCCTCACATCTTCAGCTATGCTCGGACTGCAGAGACCTAAGTGGCAATAATGTAAAGCAGGGCGGCAGCTTAAATGGTTGGCACAATCTGAGAAACAAATATACTAGTATTCTCCCTTAACATCTTTGATTTACAAGCTGATTTGTAAGTTGATTGTCACCAGTGTGAGAAAAAAAAAACAATCAAAGCCTCATCGTCTGACCTCTATAGGGTGTTTTTTTCAGCAGGTGGTACGAGTGTATGATACCGTAATTTCCGGACTATAAGCTGCTACTTTTTTCCCACACTTTGAACCTCGCGGTTTATACAATGACGCGGCTAATTTATGGATTTTTCCCGCTTTCACAAGCTTCATGTCGCCAAAAAACTGAGCACCGTCACATAATGTGACGTAAATCGAGCGCGCTCAAACTTCCCATTCATTACGGTAATTAACTTTTTTACGAAATTTCTCGGTGTTTCATTCAGTGTACCAAATGAACCTCTAAAAACATTATGCCAACCTTCAATTGCATTATTAGTTCTTGGAATGTCTTCAGCAGCGGACATTATGAACAGCGGACATTATGAACAGCGGACATTTTAAACAGCGGACATTATGAATGGTCACGATTCTGATTACGGTCATGTTGTCACCCTCATCATGGCAAAGACACGGAGAAAGGCATATGATGCAGCTTTCAAGTTGAAGGCGTTTAAAAGCCTATTTATTTTGTTCCAAGCCGTGTTTCGTTAAAGCCTGTGTAAAGTTCATTTGTTTCAATGTACCGCTAGGCACCTGCGGCTTATAGACATGTGCGGCTTATTTATGTACAAAATACATATTTTTTAAAAATTCAGTGGGTGCGGCTTACATTCAGATGCGCTGAATAGTCCGGAAATTACGGTACTTAAAAGCTATTCAACAGCCTCCAAGTACATGGAGCAGTGAACGCCTGAATGAAAGAATCGAGTACTCACACAATATCCTAATTCATTTTTTTTTGTTTCAGGTCACATCTCTTATTGCGAATAACATGGATATTCCTACAGTCGACAGACACTTCACTTCTGTCCCTACTCCTTATCATATAGGTTCATACACACACACACACACGCACACACAGACAGACACAAAGACACACATGCGGGCTCATAAATGTTCAGACTCTTATACGGAGACCTTAATGAGCTGCGGCTTCGCTGGAGGTTGGTGTGTGTGCTTCGGTCTGTGTGTGGCTGCAGAGAAATGTCCAATGTCTTCAGGATCCACACACACACAGATACGCATGTGAATTTCAATGCTTTTGGAGGCAATCCATATCTAAAGCAGACACATAACCTGCTGCCAACGTAATATTTGAAACAGTGGAAAAGTCTTGATCCTGTTTTTCTTGTGATGAAGCATCCCGGACTATCCTACACCATACAAGAATTCACATGTAAAAACAGCTCACGTTTTTTTTTCCACACTGTCTTACACTTGAGTGCAGTTTTACATACCGTACAAATACCAGTAACCTTTTCCCACAACTTAGTAAAATCCCACTAGCAAGTTTGAGGGCATTGTCATGAATAATTGAATGCTCTGAGGCCACGATGTAAGAAGGCCTGCAGCTCTGGAGAGGGCTTTGCTTGTGGCTCAGTTTTGGATTGAGCGTGACCAAGAACGACATCAGGGTGAAGAGTGAGAACAGCTTGTGAAATTATTGATGAGCCACATGCAGTATTGTGTATGAGTAAATCTCTATGTACTGTATGATGCATTATGTATAGAGTGTTCTCCTCCTTCAGGGGTGGTTTGAAGGGTTAAGCAAATAAATGTGATGCGCTTCCCTTTCCTTCAGCAAATGTTTGCGCTCAAATAAGTGTTAATTTTTTTGTCGTTCCCAAGAAAAGCTAACGTATGGCGCACATAATGCGATATAAAGCCGAGAAAATGCACAACATATCAACTAGATTGTTACAAGTTGATCACACTTCTTCATGTTTCATCTGCTATGAAAAAACGAATTAAATTTTTTTTACAATACTACGTGGGCGTTCAGACTGAAAACTGCCCCTTTTTAAAACATGTTATGTTGGTGGCATGTACTGCAGGACTGATTTCATTAAAATGCATGAGAGCACTGTGTTTTTTCATGCAGGGCTGAAGTAGGTCTGATGTGCAGCTCTCTGAAGCTGTACTTGCTAAATAGAAATGTCGGCATCAATAATGTTCCGAGTGACAATCCTAACATGTGGATGCCTAGCAGGTATAATGTTTGCCATGTTCACCATCTTAAGCCGCCCACAGTGAGGTACAACCACTCTGCGCTGGCTGTGCCATTTTTTTCATATGGGGAGAGTGGTAGCGGCCAACTAGGCCGAAGCGTTACCCTTGGCGTGGCGCTCCGCTTGAAATTGACACCGAGCACTGCACTCAAAGTTCAACTTATTTCAACTTTGACCTGTGCAGCCAATGAGATAACAGCTGTATGTGACGTAGCCACATTTTGATGACGTATACCTGTGGTGCGCTTTTTACCTCTGCAAGTATCTGCACTATGCTTTAAAGGAAGCTTTGATTTAATGTGTTACGCATGCTTACATTTGTTTAATAGCTCCAAACCTAAAGTACAGCCGAGGATGATGGGAATGTCATTAGTTCTAAAAGTATTTGGTCATAAACCAAAGTAATAGGAAAATTGACTTTTGGACCTCATGATGGCGCAAGATAAAAAGTTGATCAACAAAGTCATTAGGATTCATCCTCTGGGCACCGTGAACATCTGCACTCACTTTCCACGCAATCCATTCAATAGTTTTTAAGATATTTCACAAAAAAACTCAAATGTCAATCTTATAGCGGTGCTACAGGTCAAGCCAGGGGATCTCCAAAGTCTGCAGGATTCATCCTCCTGGGAAGATGACTGTCTGTGCCAAATTTAATGAGAATTGATCCTCTATGTTTGATATATTTTAGTGTTGGACCGACCTACAGACCGACATTGCCATCCGTAGAGCCATGCCCCGAGCAAAAAATATGTTTCGAATCACACAGCCATTGTACAGAAATCCCTGGAAATGCTTCTAATACTTTTCTGCTTTTTTTTTTCTATTTCCAGGGCTTAGTTATAGAACGAATTGGCAGGAAGCCCCTCCTCATCTTTGGTTTCTCTTCCATGGCCGTGTTCTTCAGCCTACTCACAGTGTTCCTCAATTTCCAGGTTAGCCACTCTCCTTCACTGACCTCATTCCAAACATACTGTAAGTGAGAAGGTGTCTTAATGCAAATAGGTGATCTGTACCAATTATACTGTGAATAAAATTGCCACCAGGATACCTACTCTGAGGAAAGAGGTTATTATAAATCACCTCTGCATGTATATGATATTATAATATAACATTTCTCACATTATCATAGACATGTATTGACTACATTTTCCTGGATTTATTTGGTGACATCGGCTGCCTAAACAAAAGCAAAATAAAACATAGGATGTAGCTGTCAATTATGAATTTCCCTTATATAATTGCTGTGATATCCCAAGTCAGAACTGAGTCGTATCTAACTGAGTCGATTATTTTCATTATTTTTATTTGATTATGGTCATTGCAATACCATCTCTTTCGCTCTTCTATTCCAGGACAGTCTGTCATGGATGCCCTACCTCAGCTACATATGTATACTGGCCGTGATTGCGTCCTTTTGCTCTGGGCCAGGTAAAGCTGCTGACCTACATCACTGGCTCTCCTTTTTCTTCTTCTCTTTCATACTTTTTCATTTTATGCTCTACAATCCCTCCTCGGTGCTCCACTTCACTTCAAACTGCACTTAAAAGACATTGAGTAAATACCCTGCAGACTTTTATCAGATTGCGTTATTCATATTTGGCTGTAATTCCCTGAGGCAGTTGAATAATATATGTGAGTGACCCAACTTTAGTCCTCGCCTTTAAAACCTGCAATACATAGCTGTGCTGGCACTGCTTTTTAGACTTAAAGTGACAATTTACCTCAAATCAAAAATACATCATTTTCATTTTCACCTGTAGTGCTTTTTATCAATCTAAATTGTTTCGGTGTGAGTTGCAGAGCGTTGGAGATATCGGAATAATAGAACTTGGCTTGTAGTGCTCAAGGCGCAAAAAAAATGCATTTGAATTCAAACTACACCCTCTAAACGTATCGCCGCAGAGAAGGAAACGTGCATCTACTCATGAACAAGAGGCATGTGCTCACTCGTTGATGAAAGAAAAAAGCTCCTACATGAAACTGCTCACAACCAGGTCTGAGGATTATCTTGAGTAACTGGGTCATGATTTTTGGAAAGAGACATTGCTGTTGAGTTTTTCAAGTGTATTTTTTCGACACTTTGAGCTCCACAAGGCGAGTGCCATCCAGTCCTATTATGTTCGAGGGAAGGCAGACATCTCTACAGCAGGTATCTCCAACACTCGGCAACTCACACCAAAACAGTCTAGATTGATAAATAGCACTATAGGTAAGAGAAAAAAAAGTATATTTTTTTATTTTGGGTTTCGAGTGCTCCTTTAAACAATTGGAATAATAAGCCAACTAGTGTGTCAGTAATTGGAATGACAGTCGAAGGTGTTGTCCCATGTTAGAATACTACATAGGAGTGGTACAGTATATACAGTTAATGGCATGGCACTGCAGATGACCAGGGGACTGTGAGTGTGCACAGTGGGTCTTGGTGGGAGGTTGACTTTGAGTTTCACAGTGAGGCTATTGCTGTCATCACACATATACATCCCTATTGAATAATCATGTCTCCAGGGAGTGTTAATCCAATAAAGCGCCTCAGTGTAACAGGATGAGATGAGAACAGTGGAGCGGTACAAAGTGTAGAAAAAAATTTGAATTTTTGCAACTATCACATGCGAATACTAGAGGATGCACATATGATCCCTAACCTACGGGCCGTCTTCTTAAATAAAGAGAAGAAAAATAAAAGAAATAAAACGTTGACACATTCACACACACAACTGCAGGCTGCACCGAGCCGCTACTGTCCCCTATTTCACCAGCTTTTAAACGTTCAGTGCCCTCCTCAGGTGCACTTCTGTGGTAATTGTTGAGGGAAGAGAGATCATTTTCGTTTATTTCCACCGTGCAGCGATGATTTATGGCTTATTGGAACAAATGAAGCCCCTCATTGCTTAGAGATGGTGAATGACTGGGAGGGGAAGAGATGACTATTCCCATGGGGAGTAAGATCTCTTCCCAATAAGATGGATGAGCTAGCGGCACTGACCCAGCACCAGCGGGAGTATCGGGAGTGTAGCATCATGCTATTCACGGAGACCTGGCTAACCGAGCTAACCCCGGACACAAACGCAACACTGGACGGTTTTCATCTGTTACGGGCGGACAGGACGAAAGAGAGCGGTAAGAGGAAAGGAGGAGGGCTGGCTGTGTTTGTGAACGATAAATGGTGTAACCCTGGGCACACCACTATTAAGGAACAAGTCTGCAATAAGGACGTTGAGCTGCTAGCCGCTAGCATGAGGCCATACTACCTGCCGCGGGAATTCTCGCATGTTATCGCGATAACAGCGTATATTCCCCGTCTGCTAGCACCGACGCAGCCTGTGACATCATTAACTACACTATTAGCAGGCTGCAGACACAGCACCCAAATGCCCTCTTTCTGATCCCTGGAGACTTTAATCATGCCTCTCTCTCTGCCACTCTGCCCACATTCACCCAGTATGTCACCTGCTCCACCAGAGACAATAAAACACTGGACCTACTGTATGCCAACACCAAGGAGCCATACAGCTCATCACCTCTACCTCCCCTGGGAAGATCCGACCACAACCTTGTCCACCTCCTGCCTGTGTACAAACCTCTTGTGTACAGGCAGCCGGTGACCACATGCACTGTGAAGAGATGGTCTGAGGAGTCTGAAGAGGCCCTAAAAGACTGTTTGGAGACTACTGCGTGGGATATGCTTGTAGACTCTCATGGGGAGGACATTAACAGCCTTACAGACTGTGTTACTGACTATATAAACTTCTGTGTGGAGAACGTCGTACCCACCAGGACTGTACGATGTTTTGCCAACAACAAACCCTGGATTAATCCTGACATAAAAGCTCTGCTCAAAGACAAAAAGAGGGCTTTTAGGTCAGGCAATAAGGACAAATTGAGGATTGTACAGAGGGAGCTAAGGTGGAAGATCAGGGAGGGTAAGAACAGCTACAGGAAAAAGATGGAGGAGCAGCTGCAGCAGAGGGATGTCAGCAGAGTCTGGAGAGGCCTAAAAACCATCTCTGGGTTCAAGGAACCAGACTCCCAGCAGCCCAAGGGGGACATAAAGTGGGGGAATGACTTGAACATTTTCTTCAACAGATTTCAGATCAGTCAGGCACCCATTCCCACTTGCTGCAACCCCCACTGTCTGTATTGCCAGGATACGACCCTGTTACCTCCCCCATCGCCACCTCCACCCACCCTCCTACCTCAACCCTCAGTCACCCTACTCACCTACCCTGTCTCCTGCCACCTGCTACCTGCACTTTGTCCCTCACAACGAACCAAGTGAGGAGGGAGCTCAAGAGGTGTAAGGTGAGAAAGGCTGCGGGTCCAGATGGCATTAGCTCAAGGCTCCTCAAATCCTGCGCAGACCAGCTGTGCGGGATAGTGGAGCTTGCTCTTCAACCTGAGCCTGAAACAAGGGAGGGTACCACAGCTGTGGAAAACATCTTGTGTGGTACCTGCAATATCTCTGTGCAATATTTTTCCACTTACTATCCATTGTTACTATTGTTGTATTTAGCCCGGTACCACTGCATTCGCACTTTACTTACCTACTTAACCATCCACGTAATTGTAGTGTTCATGTGTGTTTTTATTGTATCCTTTTTTACCTTTCTGCTGTAACCATTTAAATTTCCCCGCTGTGGGACTAATAAAAGATTTCTGATTATGATTCTGATGAGGGATGATGGTGGTGGTGCTCTGAGCTTGTGAGTGTAGAATTGAAGAGCCACAATTCCTCTCAAGTGATTTTACCATGCAAACGGTGTCCTAGATATATAAATATTTGACTAAAACGCAAATATTATGGAAGACTATGAAAGAAATTGGGGGTTATTTTTGGTCTCTGATATGATGAATTAAAGTGCATAGCTACAGTATGTTTGTAATAATGCTGAAGATATCAAATCAGACACTGACTATGTAAAAAGTGGATGTTTTGTAATATATTGTTACATACTCACCTACAATTTTGCATCTACCTGCCCTCCCTGAAGGGATATGACAATCTCGTCTGTGTGCTTAACCACAAATAACCTGAGCGATAAAACTCTGTCAATATTGTATGAGATAAGTCACGTCACGTCACGATTAAGATCTTTGTAAACCACCAGTGACCTGTAACAATGTGTAGAGAAGACAATTTCACTTTCCAATTGCCACCAAATCCCACATTTTTGTCATTGTATTCAGAGAAGGCAACATGTGAATAATCACTTAGGTTTTGTAAGACTTCATTCATATTTGAATCTTGCTTTTAGCATTTATTTTAATAATAACTATTATTATTGCTGTTTTTTCATATACCACCCTTTTTACGCCCTTTCTTTCTCCCTGGCCTTTTCGTGTTTTGTGTATCATAGCCATACCATACCTGATCCTGCCTACACAATACCCTGGTTATTGAACCAAGTAAATTGCCTTTTATTGCACCATTTCCTTGGTAGCTGTGTTTACCTGCTGCACAATTACAATTGTGGCAAAAAATATATATATATCAGATTTAAGTCCTTGATTCTACAGCGGAAATAGAAACACAGCAGGAGTATTTTGTACATCAGAAGTGAATGAAATGGGAATCTTATTTTATATAGTGTTTTTTGGTATTGTGCTCTCTAGGTCTAGCTATGCTTACTTTGTGAAAGTTAATGGTGTTTTTCTCCTTGCTTTTATTTTATTCATAGACTGTATATAAGAAGTGGACGTAGTCACAGTGACGTCATCCATTGGTTTGTCGACTACCGTTTTGAAGTAACGACTTTGACATTTTGGCCGTCGCCATCTTGGTTTTTAGCCGTTGACATCTTGCTTTTTGCAACCACAAGTAACACGAGAGGGTGGAGCTACGTAAGTACAACCAAACACTAAACAAGACATTATTAGGCGACCAAAATGTTAAAATTAACTAACTAAACACGGAGACCACCCAAACCATACTAAGACGGGGCTGCGACCTGTCAATCAAAAGGTAGTTTTACTCTAAAAAGCACCTTAATTTACAAAATGAACATCATGCTGTATTTAAACGAGCAATTGAGACCATAAACTCATCAGGAAAATGTTTACTGAGGTAATAAATCAAGCGAGAGCCTGTGCCATTTCCTCATAGACTTAAATACAACCAGACTTCTTTTTGAAACCAGGGGAGTTGGCTATTAGAGAGAATGCAGGTTTAAAAGTTTCCGCATTGGCTTTACTTTTCAGACCCCGAGGTTGCCGCTTGATTATATTTCATTTCACCAACTCTCTGAACCTAATCCAGCCTATGCTACTCCAAAACAAGTAAGAGGTACATAATATGTGTTTGGTACGGTTGTCACGGGCAGTAGTGCAGTCATCAAACTGCTTGTGCCTGCTGAATATTTCCAGCACCGGGGGTGATAGCACAGTACTGGGGAGGAAGGTAATATAACATTCCAGTAGAGCCTGTATAAAACTCAAACAATGCACTTCCACAATTGAAAGAGCATGCTAGTTTACCAGCCTCAAAGAAGACGCCACAGCTTTTGTTTGTGTGTGTGTGTGTGTGTGTGTGTGTGTGTGTGTGTGTGCGCGTGTGTGTGTGTGTGTGTGTGTTGTCTTGTTTGCATGGTTTAAAAAAGGGCATATCATAACTACCAGCTGACATGAATTTGAATTTCTTGGCAAATTAGTAGTCTAGATTGGGATAAATGGTTTAGATGATGCTCACATGAATAAATACACTGTGTACATATGTCTGGGGGTAGAGTGTACAGCAGTGTGTGACACACTGTAGTCTGGTTTGCTGGTTAGCTTTAAATACAGTGTTATCCACGGTATAATACGCATTAAGACCCTTTTGAGATCTGCTTTCATCAAATATCCTTTCTTTTATCCTGTGAAGCTTCACACTGATATAAATTAGGTGATGGGTCTTTATCAGTCTCACTGATAGCAGTGTTCCAGAAATGAATGTCTAAAGGACAAACAGACAATTTGCCATTAGCTTTAATTTATTTGCTGCGTTGCCTAGGCTACTGAGATGATAATAGGCTGGAGAGTATAACGGTAAGATGAAAATCTTATGATGCTCAAAAGTTTAATTTACAGATGCCCTCTACAGCAGCCAGGTCTGCAGCAAAGATTGGGACTTTGTTTTAGGGTGTGTGATTTGAATCAGCCACTGTAAAAGTAGAAAAATGCAACAGCTTGTGTTAAGGTTTGAGTTTATGGTTGATTTTAATGCACATACAAACACTCATTTTAAGTTCTGGAGCTTCCTCTGAGCTGGCTATGTTTTGAATGAACTTTATTGGCTTTGGCAATAAACCAACAGTAATGTGCCAGTTTGTGTGTGTCTACTCTATAATTAAGTAATTAATTAATTCAATTTAAGCTTGAAAGGATCCGTGTCTGATTGCGCAAACACCTCTCTGGTCAGGTATGATCTGTCTTTCAAAATAAAGTATCCATCCATCCATCCATCTTCAACCGCTTATCCGGGGTCGGGTCGCGGGGGCAGCTCCAGCAGGGGGCCCCAAACTTCCTTTTCCCGGGCCACGTTGACCAACTCTGACTGGCGTTCCCAGGCCAGTGTGGAGATATAATCTCTCCACCTCGTCCTG
>CALSBV010011423.1:5469862-5482417 GCA_943590825.1 Bovichtus diacanthus | reverse complement strand
GAGTCAAATGCAACAGGAAGTAAGGCAAAATAGAAAATAGACATTTCATAAAACTGCAGTCTAGTGAAATGTTTAATAGAATCCATAAGTCCTAAGAAATCGTTTTTTTCAGCAGTAATGTTACCGATGTGACAGACGTTTTGAAATACAGGCTGCAGTTTATTAGTTGGACTGCTAGCTATTTGAGAAGGATGATAGGATAGTGAGAGTAAACCCTATAAAATCCAGTTTGGCAACAAATTACTGCTGTCAGATAAAAGCCATGTATCATAAGGTCAACTATGAAAAACGTCAAGCTGTGTTTTTTTACATTTTGACTGTCAACTAAAGAAACAATAAATGTATCCTTTAAAAGATATTGTTTGCGTATTCCTCTTGCGAATAGAAGTCCACTGTTAATATATAATAAAGCAATACTAAAGGGATGGAAAACGCGTCAAAGCCATATCATTGCACTGGGTGACATTCTATTCATTGTAATGAAGGTATATGGCACCAACATATGTTTTTGTTTCATGTGTTCCAGCATTATTCTTCAAGAAAACAGCTTTATTGTCAGTTTGATGACTGCACATATGTAAATGATTATTAAGTTCAGTGGCCAACGTAACGTTACTTTAAATAACTCAATGTTGACTTTTGTTTCAACAAGGGACACAAACAGCGCTCTACTTTGTTGAAAGTCCTGTGCTTTTGTTCCCCCCTCCACCTCCCTACACAGGCTTTGTCACTCTTTAAAAGGCCTCACCGCAATTCCATTTACATTGGATTTACTTGATTTATGTCTCATACAGACGCTAAAGGGTGCCTTGTGTGTCGGTGTCACACGCCGAGGGGCCATGACAAAACGTTGGTAGTTGGTAGTACCCAATTAGTGTACATTTGAATTAAAACACAGTAGAAAGGAGCACATAAACCCTCAAAGTGGTACTCAGCTGTTTGAAAGGGGGCTCTCTTTATTGCCAAACATATTCCATTTCCAGCTTTGGAGCTTCAACAAGCTAAGTAATAGTGTGACATTATTACTTAAAACCATATTTTGATGAAATAACAAGTTTTATACACGAATCGAGAGCAGAGCAGCAGATCATGCTGCCGGGAGCTGCTCGGGTTCCAGGTGAGAAATGTTAAGCGAGTTTTTCACAGCTAGACAGATTTTCAGATGGTTTGAGTCGGATGATTGACAAGTGGAACCGCTGTCTCCTGAGGAAAATCCATTCTTCTGTCAAACAGGCTAGTGAGGAGTACCCACGGTGCAGAGGTGTCCACTCAAGGTTAATTGGGTCCTTTCACTGCTGGAGGCTGTAACAGGGAGTCCCTGTATACTGTAGGTTTCTGTAGCTAACCATTTGTTCGGCTGTCACCATAGAGACATCTGAGCAAATGGCTTTGAGATCATACTTTGATGTTGTAGGGCGAGGCAATAGTTCCATTCCTGCACTTCCATGGTCTTACTTTAGTGGATCATAAATGTGCCCTCTTAATTTCTTATACAATATTGTTTTAAAAGCTGACATTTAGACTTTTTTTTTTAGACCATGAAACCACTTAAAACAAAGAAATCAAAACTTTTGATTTGAACTCAATTTGAAGGTTCCTGGCTGCTTTTTGGCATCTTAAAGTGGGCTGTCACCTCACCCCACTGGAAATTGTTGATTCTTTCTTTTTGGCTCTCCTGTTGAGCGTGTCAGATTCTGCTACCTATTCAAACCAGAGAAAACAGCTCTCCCCGAGCTGTTGCACCACATTTATAATGCTGCTACCTATATACGAAAAACTAACAAGACCAGAAATAACATACAAACTAACAAGACCAGATGTGGCTCTGTCTGTGTATACTGCACGGGGAATGAGATGACAGCTGGCGTTTTGATATGCAATGTGTACATTCCACGAACTGGAGCTGTCAGTGTAGAAAGATTCACACTTGATGGAATCAATAAATGTCAGAAGGGCTAGAGATATTTTCCGATTGGATTACCTATAGTCCTCAGAGGGCTGTTTCTTCTATCTTGTATTGCGAAGATGATTGTGAGATGAACACTAGAAATACTGTTTTTAGGTAGGTAGGAAGGTGTAACTTGAGCGTAATGTGGCAAAAACGTAAACAAATATTTGGTTGTGCAATGTCACACTGTAAGTCACAGGAAGCCTACATTCTTGCGATGTGACTGATGCTAAGACCCACATCTACAAACCAACCAATCACAATACGGCAGGAAATGAAGCAGAAAACAGTGCCATTTTGTATTACAGTTTTGTGAAAGAAAATAAAAACACATATACCTAAATGATAGGAGCAAAGCGAACCATAAGTGCATCTCAGATTGATGGCATGCCTCTACACTCAAATACCGTCTTTTTACATCATAAGGCTACGATTCGTCTTTCTTGTATGTGTGAGTGTGTTCAGCCTGCTCTGTCAGCAGTGCAAAATCTGTGGAGAAAGATCTGTCAATGCCAGACTAATCCCACAGATACTGGGCACAGCGGCCCTCGTTCATCAAGGTATCACACTTTCAGATCTGATCATAATGTGTCATTAGTGTGTGCTCATTTCACAGATGAAAAATGATATTAATTAATCCTGGTGACTCACTTGTCACGTAAAGCACATAACAGATTAGACTGTTGCCTAGGATGAAAATAAACTTCACAGGCATGCTGCCGCCCCTCACACCAAACACCTCAATCTGTGCGTTGCGGGTTTTGTCTCCAGGGAGCCTGTGGAGTTTTTCTGCGTTTCCTTGTTTTTTCTTCTCCTTGTTTCCCTCCCTATATTTCTTCCCCTTCAGTGAGCACATTTTGTGATCTAAAAAAACGAGCCTATCTGTTCTCCAGTAAGAGAGCAACAGTGAGGGATCAATAGAAACTGAAAACGAACGGCCCTCACAGCCAAACAAAGAGTTTTCTCACAATAAACTCAATCTCACTTTGAGCAGGCGACAGCATCAACCCCTAAAAGAGGAGGTGCTAATAAAGTGCTTTTAAACGACTCACAATGGGGTCAGCAGTATCGGTGAAACATTTAAATATACATTCGTGGCCAGACATTCTTTGAGCTTAGTTATTCTGAGAAGCACTCCTCATTTTCCTTATCAATTAGTGCTGTTGCTTTTCATCCGTCCCTGATATTTAAGAATAATTAAAATGCTTTAAAGCTTATCTTTGTTTTGACGACTAGGGCAGGGCTGTAAACGAACAATGGAGCAATGAAAGAAGATGATGAAAAAAATTTACATTTTAGATTTAAAGGTCAAATTACTTACGATGTCAGGGTTTTTTCTTTCGCGATAGAGCTCCTAAAGTGTCTGACCCATGCAACCTCCCACCCACTGCAGTGAATTGTGGGATGGACAAAAGTATGCAAGCATTTTATACCCTTGCTTGGAAAGGTGTAAAAACTAGATTCAATATTTCTCCCCTGGAACTGAATTTAAATGTGTTTTGCCGCCCGACTTTTCAGATTTTATACTCAATTTTAGATAAGGTGACATCAAGGGACAAACATTTTCTTTAAAACCCCTTGTGTCCCGACCTATTCTCTCTCGTCTTTTTCCCTGTGACCGACTAGTCTGCTCTTCTTAGATCGGGGCTCGCTGGCATAGGAAGTACAGTACAGGCAAATGCTCTGGGTGCTAGGGTACTGAGGGGGGACATGGCTAAGTGAAAGAAATAAAAATACAACATGGAGATGCATGCAAAATGTGAAGGCATAAGCGCTCTCAAGCAATATTATGCACTGGACGCACAGTTTGTACCTTCATTAATTATTCAAAATGTTCCGATACACCTTCTGTGCTTTTTCTACACAGTTATGAGCTGTTTCACACACACTTCAGGTTCATGCAGTGAGATCATTTGCGAAGCTGTGACTTTCACTTTAAACCAAACTTTAAACCTAATTTCCTCTGGATAATCGAAACGTGTCGAGTCAGCATTTTTGGATCTCACTAAGGGCGCCACTTAGGCTCGAGCATTCGCTGTCCTAGACGGGGCTCCTGTGGGTGTTGTTTTGTCTCACATCATGTGGACAAATGAGGAGCAACAATACAGACACCATATTTCTTGGCGCGCAAATCAGCAACACACTCCAATGGAACATCAATACAGATTACATTACCAAAAGAAAGTCCAGCAAAGAAAAGAGAATTCAAATGAATACAAAGCCTCCTCCTTCAGTTATACACAGCCACTATGGAGAGCATACTCACCTCATCTATAACAGTTTGGCGCTGCAGCACAGACAGTCGCACACGCAAAGAACTGCAGAACGTAGTCAATAAATCATCCAAGATTATTGTCCCCCCCCTCCCATCAGTTGAATCACTTTATCCCAAATAGACAATCCAAAGCAGAAAAAAATTAATCTGCCCCCTCTCACCCTGCGCTCCACCTCCTTCAGCTGTTGCCCCGAAAGGCGCTATAGGTCCCTGCCCTGCCAATTCATCATGTTTTATCAACAGTTTTTCCCCACTGCAATAAGGAATCTGAACACTTATCCTGACAGATGAACTGCACTTAAAACCTTTTTTACCTGTCTTGTAAATACTGTGAATTGTTGATACCTCTCCACATCGGATGTTTCTGACACTGCTGTATGGAGCTTGCCACCGTGATTTACCGAAAGAAAATTCCACCGACCTCGGTCACACAACGCTCTGTCTCCAATGCAGATGGGCGCTCACATCTTCTGATTCATAACTCTTAGATATCAGCATCAGCTCATAATTCACATGCACACTAAATGTCAGACGATAATTATGTTCTAATTACACTATTATAATTCATGTAAAAGATCATTTCACTGCTAAGGCTGCATTAAGAGAACATTTCTTGGATTGTAGGCAGGTGGCTGACGAACACTTTATATGTGAATGAGGACTCTTCCATTCCTACCTTTAATAGAAGCCAGTGGAGGGAGGGGACATCTTTGGTATGTGCCTTAGCATTATGGCACTTCAGCTGAAGCCTCTAACTGTAGCCTTCAGTCCTTTGTGCACCAACTAAACAGCTTCACATTGACCGGCGAGGTGACGAGTCTCAGATGTTTTGCCTTCAACATCTTTACAATTACATGATCTGGTCGTTTGAAACCTCCACGCTGCCCTCCACCTCTTTCAGCAGTTGCCCTATGGCCGCTATAGATCCCTGCCCTGCCAATTCATCACACGATCTGGTCGTTTTGCAGTCGCAAACAAATAAGCCCACCTGGTGTTTCTGAATTTAATTTGTGAGATAAAATGCAAATGGTATTCTTTTGTGCACGATGGTGAGACACTGCCTGGAGTTGAATATGGAAAAGCAACTGAGGCAGTCACTATAAATACACATTATTCAGTGATAAATGTTGTTCCCGGTCAAATCACGGCGCACCCTTCACTGTCCAAATGTGAATTGTGCGTCGACGTTAAAAAACGGTCCTCCCTGTTTACAGGCACATCACGAGATACAAATGCTCCTCTGGTTTTGTTTTCTTTTTCCTCTTCTTGAATACATGTTTACATCATAATATTTGTCCCATGACTTAAATTAAAAAAGGTGTGTACAAATGCACCTGTTTTGAACGTTATTAGTCAATATTGGCTATGACAGTTAATTTATGCTTGTTGATTTATTCAACAAGCAGCTTAACTGTTCAAGCAAATTATGCTGCCTCTCACTCCCCAAGCGTTAAAGTATATGCCATGTTGAGCATTTCCGATGAGTTCTCCCAGTAAAAGATCATGGTTTGGCTTCAAATATGTATGCGTTATTGAACCTACAGACTAAATACACAAATACACAAATACACAAGACACAAACAGCAGTCTCCTGGTTGAAAGTCCTTTGTTTGTTTGACCCATCCACATGTAGGATTTTGAGACAATGGTCGCCTGGGCACTGACCCGCAAAGGGCTCCACCGCCTCTCATACATAGCACACACAGAGTTTATAGTTATTTAGCTTATTTTTGATTGTTTTGTGTCTCTTTATAGTAACTGCATATCTTGCTAATTGACAATGCAGTTTTATTGTACAGGGACGTGGTTTTTAGGAGACCAGGTTGTGTAAACCTAAATGTTTTTACTGTTTTTACTACAACTTTGCTCTCGGGAAAGCATTTATTACAGAAAGGTAGGATAAATCACTTGCGCAACATGTTTTGTAAGTGAATTTTTGCTTGACAGCTATGGATATCTTTTGCAGTGCATGTATACACAGCATGGTGGAGCAGACCCATAGAGTTGTATGGTGCATTCACTCAATTCACCTGGGAAGAGAAAAAGACCATTTACTGTAGGTAGAAGACAGATACAGAGGGGGTTACAAAGTGTTGACGGACAGGTCATAGAGAATAAGACAGAAGACTATTGAACAAGATGAATCACCTTTCATGTCAACAAACATGTTGGGTAGCCAGACTTGCTGTTGTGAGAGTTAGCAGGTAATGATAGATACCAGGGGTGAGTTGTAAACACATTCTGACAACAGTGGCATTTGCTGCTTTTTAGGAGCTGCCAGCAAAATATACAGGGACAGAAATGTCAAAGGGGAGACTAAACTCAAGCCAAGGTGAAACCTAATAATGTGCGGCAGCCAGCGTTAAATTCAAGATTCAATTAACAGAGCAAAAGAAATGAAGGAAGATGTAAAGGCTGATTGTTTATGACTTTGTGAGACAGAATTGGTCCCTGAACACCTGAATTTATTTGTGTGGGTGTGTCTTCGGGTGTTTGGTGGCTCTAATCATCTTTGGGTTCTTACCATGTCTTGTTATTTATCGATAGTACACAGATATGCAAATGCTACTATTTAATATCACTGTCTTGCCATACTGTATGTGGTTTGAGTAATGTGCCATTTTGATTTATCAGTGAAAACATCAAGCACCTATTTTATTGTGCGCTTTACTACATTAACATGGAGCATAAAAACATAACTCCTCATCACGAATCTCAAGAATTACATGAAACTCTCAGTTGTCCCTGGTTTGATTGCATCCCACATATAATTAGATCCTCCTGAGGAGCCTGGTCCCGATTGTTGTCATTCCTTGCCTTCGTTTCCCCCACAAATATTGCTTTGTTTACGAAAAACCAGGAAATAATGTATTCTTTACACACATTTTATGACTGTGACATTGATCCTCTGCCAAGGGACTGTCCTCTGCAGGGAAGGATTCATTCTCCTTCTGGTCCCGAAATATTTGCCTTGGAAGAGTACACATGAGAGTCTATACTTCTGGATTCATCCCTCGCTCTTCTTTACCAGCTGGAGCCGGTTGTTCTTTTATTAGAAAGAAAAACTGAGGCTCAGCTATTGTATCAGCTTTTACACAACATCACAGTAGGAACTGTAATCCCCTCACCATGTTCACCTATTAAATGCATTGAATATAAGATGGGTTTTTTGTCAATCAAAATTACATTTTTTTCATACTTTCATGCTTTCATGCTCTCAGCAACATACTGCAAACGTCGACCTCAGATTCATTTCAGCTGCACCAATGCTCTTACTAGCAAGAGGAATGCTATAGCTTCACACAGATTGAAAAGGCTGAATAGATATTTTGAAGAAAGTGCAGCTTTTTATCATTTCCCCAGTAGTTACTCACTACCCCTGACCCTATACACTCATTTATAATGGAGTACGCTCCTGGGGTGGGACATTTATTCCTTTGTGACTGCAAGCTCCACATGTGCTCCAAACAGTATCCTCATGACTTACTGTGCCTGTAACCTTGGTCTTATTGTCACTGGATTTTAATCATGGCCTTCCTCTCTCCCTCCACTGTTAAGTCCACTATCATGGTTGTTGTTCACAGGATCTTGAACTGATTGTCCATCAGCCCAATTGACCATCAGCAAGACAAACAAACACCCTGTCTCCATGGACCGCCATGTGATATTGTATCTAATCAGGGCCACCAACGTGTGTCTCTGCTCTCTACTGCGCAACACAACAACAACCCTCTCGTCCGGTTTCCATCTGCAATCTATAGTCCCAGTAGAGAGAGCAAATGCCGCAGTGTTTTACTTCAGCCAGTGTTTTTTTTTATTTTGTTGCTTAACTCTCTGCAGTGTTTTGTCACAGGCCTCAGAGAACACAAGGTGGTTTGGATGGTCCAGCAACTGAGATGTTTTAAGAGTCGTTGTTTGGACTCGGTGAGGGCACTGCCAGTTTTTGTCTCCACCAGGATAGGTCAGCTAGAGTATGAAGTCGGAGTAATGAAGGTATGGCTACTACCTTGCAATCTTCTTCTCAGTATTACCATTTTGTGGAGAAATAGTTTGACTGTGAATGTTGAATGCAATAAAAAGAATAAGCGTCCTGGCTAACAAAAAAACCACAACAACAAAACATCAACGAAGTAACGACACTAAAAGTCTACATCCATGCTAGCAGCTCTGTTGTACTTAGGCATGTTTGATGCTTTGAGCAAAATACTAATGTTGGGATGCTGACATGCTCCAAATGACAATACTAACATTACGATGTTCAGTGAAAATGTTTACCATTTACACCATCTTAGTTTAGCATTTTAGCATGCTAATATTTAGTAATTACATTACATTGCAGTTCATTTAGCTGACACTTTTGTCAAAAGCGACTTACAATAAGTGCAAACAATCATGAGGATACGACTCCAAACAGCAAGAATCCTGCAGGTACATAAGCTTCAAATAGGTGAAATCATACAAGTGCAGAACAATAGCTTCAAATAAGCCAAACCAAAGTAAGTGCAACAAATACAAACAATAGAATAAAAATTCAATCATTAGCTACAAATAAGCCAACCAATGTAAGTGCAACATACAAAGAAGAATATAAATATATATATACAGTATATATATTGTTTTTTAAATGTATTATTTATTTATTTTTTTTATTGACCAAGGTGCAGTCGAAACAGGTGGTTTTTCAGTCTGCGATGAAAAGTGTGAAGACCGTCTCCTGACATGACATCAATGGGGAGCTCGTTCCACCATTTAGGGGCCAGGATAGCAAACAGACGGGTTTTGTTTGAGGGGTATCTGGGTCCCACTCGCATTGAGGGAGTAGCGAGCTGATTGGAAGATGCTGAGCGAAGTGAGCGAGCTGGGATGTATGGTTTGACCATGGCCTGGATGTAGGAAGGGGCGGATCCATTCACAGCACGATAGGCCAGCACCAGAGTCTTGAAGCAGATTCGGGCAGCCACCTGTAACCAGTGAAGGGAGGAGGAGAGGTGTAGTGTGGGAGAACTTGGGGAGGTTAAAGACCAGTCGGGCTGCAGCATGAGCTGTAGAGGTCGGATGGCACATGTAGGGAGTCCAGCAGGAGGCAGTTGCAGTAGTCAAGGTGTGAGACGACAAGAGCCTGGACCAGAACCTGCGTCACCTTCTGGGTCAGAAGGGGACGTATCCTCCTGATGTTGTAAAGAGTGTGTCTGCAGGAGCGGGCTGTTGCAGCGATGCTGGTGGTGAAGGACAGGTGGTCGTCCAGTGTCGCACCCTAATCAGCAGTAACACAAAGTTTTGCAGGTTTTCGGGCATAAACCAAAGTATCTTGCTACATTAATTCCACATATCAGCGGCAGCCTCCACTGCCTTATAAACTACCAATAAAAGGGTGTGTCTGTCCAATAAGACTTCGACATAGGAATCCTCTTTACTCCTTTGCCATCAGGCCAGCGTTAGGAGAACTGAGATGTCCGTAATGAGGCTAAACCTCTATCAAAAATCAGGACACATGGAGGCCTACTCATCCCTACCCAAATATGTGTCAGCACATCTGAATGTGATTCAGTTCATATAATGTTTTCTAATCTGTCATTTGCCTCATAAAAAGAACTGATGACTGATGATGTGATACAGATATGTTTTAGCAGTGTTAGACAGATTATTTGAGGGAGTTGGATAGTTGTAAGTTATTTCAGAAGGCTTTTAAGCACTAGCTAATGCTGTGTAAATTGACTTTCTCTAAAGCAAAGCCTTGACTTATCCACCGGTCTTTAAACAGGACTCCAGATTCCTGTAGCTTTCCTGTAAATACATATATATTTGTCTGAGGATGATTTATTACTGTTTACACAGAATGCTGGTTCAATTGAAGTTAATCCGCTGCAATGACATTATTTATCAGCTGAAATGAACTGCAGCGATTGCAGCAACACCCTCACATTTTGCTATCGAACCATGCGTGTCACACAGTTTCTCAAAGGATATGTATAGCAGTCCAGATCATGTTCTGCTTGTCACATTTTGTCACATTAAAATGAAAAACAACTTCTATCGTTCTATTTAAAAAAAAACTGCAAGTGGTCGGTGCATTAATGTTACGCCGTCAGTGTATTTTTCTACTCTACACCTCCCCTAAAATACGGTAGTATTAATGAATTTATTTGACCTAATAGGGACGACGCAATTTAGCATAGTTCCAATACAGAGCATTAAACTGGTGTGCTGCACGGAGAGTTTAAAGCTATTACTAGTACTAGTACTAGTGCAGAAACTCAGAAACACATATGCACACACATATACACACACGGAGATGTCTGTCAGTATGATTGTCTCTAGTTGGGCTTTTCTGTGTACATTGTAATTAAATTATACAGCTGTCTGTATCATAACACCACGGTACACTAAAACTACGAAAGAAATACAATGAAATACACATACCACAATACACCAATACGCCTTGGTAATTTACGGTACAATTTGCAAAAGATATATCTGGAATGAAAAAAAAAAGGAGACTGTGTTTAGTTTATTTTGCAGCCCTCAAAACGTAAACCCCCAGCAGTAAAGCAAGTTAAATACTGATGCAGCACACAACACTTAAGCCATTTCTGATCCTGCCGTGTTATGTCTAAATATCACATTGAAATGCTGCTTTTTGCTTGATGATATTATTAATGATTTTAAAGTATGTCAAGCTTTTAATTCGAATTCTAATAAACTCACACATGATGCTGCAGATCCGACATGCGTGTTGTGTGTCCGCACGCATGCACACTGCATGTGCACGTTTTGTGCAGGAACGTCTCAGTGTTTGTCACTCCGCTCATGCCACTCTATGTGTGAAATTATTATATTATATAATTAGTCTTTTTTTCAATAGTGTGCTTTGTTGTCGTTGGATAATATCACAAGTGTACATCTGTGAGCAGTGGAGCAAAACCACATGAGTCGCTGCAAGGGCATTAGTGGTTCTGAGAGAAAACCCCTTTAGATTGAGGCAAACACATTTGTTTGTTGTTAGGAAAATGTGCCAGCAAATACAAATCTAATCATTAATAGTTCTGTATTTATAATGTTGGGTATTATAAATGTGGTTTATAATCCTAACCTTCTCTTAGCCATAAAAGAGGATTGCTGGTACACTGATAAACTTTACAGATGAGCTAGTTAAAACCCCTGTCAGAATCTATTGCGAGTGACAAAAAACAGTGGCCTCTGGTGCTGCCTTCTCTCCGCTGTCCTGTCATCTGTGCCTCTCTGCCCGGGGCGCACACATCAAAGCTCTGGCACTGGTCGAGTGTGCCCCCCCCCTGAAAATGTGATGGTTTAAGGGGTCAAGCTGAAACAGAAGGCAGCGTACAAGCTCTTGTCACAAATCCAAACCAACAATAATCGCTGTCTCATTTCTGTCTGATCAACTTTGTGTTATTATGTCATTTTGGGCTTCTGATGTGATTTAGATCGTCTCTAATTCGGGCTTTTAAATCCATCCCCACCAATAATTATCCGTTCGCCATTAGTATGGTTTTGAGTAGCTATAAACTTAAATGTGTTGTTTCGGATTGCGGGACTTGCCCACCTGCCCTGCTATGTTCCACATACAGCACGAACAGATTCTAATATAAAAAAAATGTTTTAATGGATGATGCATTAGCCAGTTTGAAATTCATTTTGGAAATCCCTCGCGCAAGAAACAAAAAGACATAAAATATGTACATTTCTCAATGTGGCTCTGGTGGAAATAATGGTTTAATACAAATAGGCGAAACAATAGAACCACAACACCATTTATAGGTCTTGAAGATGAATCGTTTGTAGAAATGCTCACATATGTAGACAAATCTCCAGTAGGCCTTTGGAATTCTTACAAAACAATTATGGATTATTGGTTTGATAGTGAGTGTTGCAACAAAGCAGGGGTTTCATTTAACTAGTCGTTTACCCTCTGCTTGAACGTGCATGTCATTTTGATGCTGTGGTGTTTGGCTGCAAGGCAAACCTGCATATTTTCATCCCAAATGATTCAACACATGCTGGCTTGTCTGAGGCCCAAACATATGCTGGCCAAATAACATACATGACCTAATTAGTGTGCAGTCCCTGGTATCACACCAGCAAGATACATTTAGCTTGACATGGAACATGCTGTGGCAACAAGTGCACTCAAAGCTGGAAATAGCCTTTCAACAAAACAGATCCGAATTGTGTGAAATATGACAAGTACAGTGTGCAGCTGAGATTGTAATGCTAGCAGAGGCCTGATTGAGCAGTGTTTTTTTTTTTTTTATAAAAAAAGTGAGAAATGTAAAGTAGATTGTTGTGTCACGAACCATCAGTTTATTTTTAAACT
>CALSBV010011423.1:5432362-5467362 GCA_943590825.1 Bovichtus diacanthus | reverse complement strand
CTCCTCAGTTAATATTTGTGTGCATTTTCCCCATGGTAAAAGCAGCCACCTGTACAGTACATACTGGTGCACAAATAATGTCTTAAGCCATTATGCTTCAGTTTAGTGAGGAACTCTGTGGGGAAAACTGTGAGATATGTGGCTACATGGCTAGCCAGCTACCTGAAACTGCTTCCATACTATACACCGTTTCACACATGCCTTACCCTATGATGAGCACTATCTACACCCATATGCGAATATTCTGTCAGGCGTCGGCTTATTCAAAAAGGGCCGGATAACACGTCGTCCAGATAAGACAGAACTTAGAATATTATCAAGTGTGTCCTGGCGCGGAATGCTCATGTTTACTTTTGTTCATGTCTCTCTTCTGTCGCTTTATCTTGTTGTTTGTACTCGTTCTGAAATATTACTGTCCATGTGTGATTTCATACCTTGAAATATTCAAGCAAACACTTCACGACAACATGGACCCGAAATCGTCTTTTGTTGCACAGAAATACTGTACGCGCCCCTGCACAAGTCCCTATCAGCCCAAACTTCTCTTCCACCTACTTCTCTTTCTCTTCACGACTGACCGCCGGATAAGGCGATTGGCTCGCTTGAGCAGCTTGCTCTTGCATAAACCCTGCAGCGGGGGATCATAGAAGAATGGCTGAAGTGTTGAAATATGGTCGGAAATGTCTCTCGCTCCTTTCTTCAGAAGCAGTGTCAGACTACGACTAAGACAACATGTGTGTGACTTCTTTTTTTAAGCACAGGTCTCGTTTCAATAGACCAAATAAAGTGTGTTAGTTACAGATTGCAAAATATAAAAAAGAGAATTCTAGTGTTTACTTATATTTTGTTTCTTTGTTCTTTGTGTCAGGTATTACCGACTTCAAAAATGAATCTAATTTCAACATTGTGTCGTGTACGGTTTGAATGAATGAATGAATGAAAAGATTATGAGCATGCTTTTTTTTCCCTTCGGTCATAAAGTAATGAATCACTCCTCATTCAGTGTGTCCATGACCTGCTGCTTATGCTGTTCTGTAATATTTTTTTGGAATTGATGAGCAGCAATTGAGCTGTCCGTTCCTGCTATAAAAGTTGCATTCATATTTTTGAAAATTCTCCCGATAATTATTTCAAAAAGCTTAAAAAATATATAATTATTTCTTCGAGACTCAACTGTGATCTCTGTTGAGATGCAACGGAAATTTTGAAAAGAAGAATATTAAAAAAAGTTTGTTTCCCCTACACTGATGGTGTAGTTTGACCATTATAGAACTTGTTCAATAAATTCAGCAGCTTGCTTGTGTTTTGGATACCAGATCATTTTTCACCTTGAAACGGGGTTCAACATAGCAAACGCAAACAAAATAACCTGGAATGTTTAATCATCTAGTAGACGTGTGGGTTGATGTTGAGAAAAATGTTATTGTCAAAACTAAACTTCCAAATACAAATTCAGGGGGAGGATGGAAGGTGGAGAATAAATCTACTAGTGTTTATCTATTTATAACTAGACCACTAAATGAGACTAAATCTGCAGCAGCAGCGTTTTCCTGTAATTTGGGACTATGTGTTTTGAGTTGCCCCCCAGTGCTCTCCACTGAGTTTGCAGTAATCTGTCAGGATGAATTATTACCTTTTACATTTGAACTCAGTGGGCCAATTCTTTCGATTTCAGCCTTCTAGTTTGACGTAATTGCCCACCAAAACATCCAAATGTCAACATCTGCTCTTGGAGGTTTGGAAATGTTAGTTGCACATTGTACTCGGGGAGAGGCCCGAGGAATTTCGGACTTTCAACAGCATATTCAAATGTTTAAACTGTGAGTGTGGTATGTCAGCCCTTGTTGGAGCATAGTTACATAACTCATGGCTTTATTTACAACCTGAATTTTACACAATTTTTTATTTATTAAATTATTAGCAGAGCTTATTAACCTAAGATTTGTAGCAGTTTAAAGTCATGTTTGACATGCAATTTTGGTGTAATAAAGGACCAGTGTGTAGGATTTAAGGATATCTTTTTTTAGCAGAAATGCAATAAAATATTCATAACTAGAGTCAGAGAAAGTTTGAAAAGTGTTTATTTCATTTTACAAGTTGAACTTGATTCACCCAAGATTTAAATTCCGTCAAATAATAAGCTGATTGTATCATCCCAGTGTCCATGAAACATTAATATGAGCTTTATCTGAGTTTTTTTCCCCATAAAACAGGATGTGTTGTGAGAAAAGCTCAAGCGGGATGGTATTTGGCGTTATAGGGTCAGACATGCACTATTCATTACATTACATTATGTGGTAAGAGGGCGGGAAAAACATAGAATAATATCACTTATAGATGGAGTCAGGGATTCTGGAGAAATATTCTGAAAACACATTTTTACCAACACTTTCACGCCCACTGCCTTACTCTTTATACAGCCATTGCCTTTCCCCTGCCCTCGAGCACGAAGCTGATTGGCTGGAATAGTGTTGTGTGGATCGGTCCGAGGCACTTGAGCCGTTTTCTCATATGAACTCAATATCAAGAGAATCAGGTCCACAAATGTTCCCGAGTTTCCCTTTTACACATACAGCTCCCCCGGGTAATGTCTACATCATTCAGGGTTGCACTGCATGTGTAAAAGAGGCTTTTGTCTGATTCCCCATTCACAGAGCCAGGGCTGTGTATGAACTGTCAGGAGATATTTGCAGAATTTGACAAAAACAAAAGGGTATTACATTAGAATTGCTTACTGCACCTTTACTATTGACACCCACTCTCTCCTATTAGAACATTTATTGTGCCTTTTCTGAATCAAACCAATAAGGACCAATAAGTTCACCCTGTATTAGGGACAAGCCATGAGCAATCTTTTGTCCTCTTGACGGGGTTTGTCAGCACAGAACGACGCTCAGAGTGAAGCTCTTTGTTTCTGTTATTTGCCGTCAGTGGTTTGTTGTAACTAATGGTCTTCTCCCTTCTCTGTCAGGTGGCATCCCCTTTGTCCTGACCGGGGAACTGTTTGAACAGTCCTACCGACCTGCCGCCTTCATGATCGCTGGCATAGTAAACTGGCTGTGTAACTTTGCTGTGGGCCTCCTGTTCCCCTTCATTCAAGTGAGTTACCTCATCTGAATGTCTGTACATGCGCATGGTATTAGGGTCGGGCTCAGGTGTTGGAGCTCTTCGTGGCGTCAGTTCAGGGTGTCAATAGAGACAAGGCACACTTTTTTTTTTCTTAAAATAAAGCCTTACACACACACACGCGCACACACACACACACGCACACACACACACACACTAAGTCACCAACTTATTGTCAGCTGAACCGAACAACGTGTTTGTCACTTAACCTTTCGCAGTCCATTAGAGTTGTCAGCCCCTCATTAATCTCTGAAGTGGCTGCTTGTCACACCATGTTGTTCTGCACCTCCACCTCATGCTGGACTCTCTTTGGGCAACACTCTTGCTATTTGACGCTTCTGTATACCTTCTATGTCATAGCATGCATTTTATATCCTAATTATATGCAAACACCGTTTGTCCTTGGAAGGGACAGGGACTGATTTACAAGCGGTTCACAATAATGTTGTTAACTTAATGAGCACAGTGTTCCTGACTGAATTTCCTGAAAAAATGTTTTGTTCTCTTTTTAGCAAATTGAATATCAATACTGGTTTATCCAAATGAGCTGTTGCAGATGTCTTTCACTGAATCATACTTGTTAACCTAAGTGTAATGGAGATGCTTGAGTCCTCTCAGCTTCGATACAGTTTTGGAGCGCTTTAACAATACGAGACTTGGAAACACAAACTCCTGTGCTTCCTTTGACGGTGAGCCAGCGTGATCGCCGGATTTAGCAGTGAAGAAAAGCAGCGAAGCCACTCAGGGTGTTCTGTCGGGAATCTGCTTTTGAAATATTATTTTTTTCTATCACTAGGATTACGAGACACAGTTTTGATTTCCCTTGTTAGTTCGGCAATCTGTGAAATGTTCACATCATAACTGCATGATATTGGCAGTAAAACATACTGTGCTACTGTGCAGGGGCACTGTGTCCATTTTAAACACATTATGTTCAGTTTAGTCATTTTGAGAAGTATTAACCTGTGAACACAGTGTAGTGTAATGGCTTCCGTGGCTCCGGAGTGAGTTTTAAAAAGTTTAAAAAAATAACCCCTATAAAAAATGTTTTACTTCTTTATGTAATAACACTTTTGTTTGGTGCAGATTAATTTATCCCTTGTGGTTGTTTATAACATGTATTTTTACATTTTCATTCAAAGAAAAATACTCCTTCCACATTTTATAATAACCACTGCAATATGTCGAATTCAATACAAAATTGTGTTCAAGCTGTTTTTTTCTTTACAAATTGTAGCAGATTATTGAATGAATTATATAATGAAGTGAACAGTTACATTTTTTTTTAAATCTACCTCTTGTGACTTATTGGAAGTGCAATGCTTAATGACTGCCTTTCTTGAACCTTGTCTACATCATGTTACATGTTTCAGATGTGTTTTTCAAGTCATTTTTTTGATATCGCTACGTGATTTTGTACTGTGCCGTGAGCTCTGCCAGAGTGCCCAGTGTGGCTGAACAGATCCAGTGTCAGTGTACAGTGTTGTGCTGCTGACGTGTTGCTTTCACTGCTCGGCCTTGTAAGCAAGATGTTACTGGTGAAATGTGAGACGACAGCAAATACTGAATGCAAAGCATTAGACACAGAGCGATGTAGATGTTGGTTGCTGTCAAAATAATAGGAAATAATAATAATTGTTGTTTATTTTGTTTTAAATAAGGAGTGTTTCGTTTTTTTTCAGCCTGTACAGAAGTAGATACCTGTTTTATTTTATAATATGAGACAAATTATCAGACACGTTATCATGTGTTTAGCTCTTCAAAAAGACCTGATAAAAGAAACCCTCTATGAGAAAATACACTGTGATTCAATGACAATCGGTGATCAAGAGAATGTCAGGGAAGTGGGCCAGACTTTCCCCTTTATTGTAGAATCCTTAAATGCTCATTTTCTAGTGTTGCATTATATAACAGTCACTTGATCCTTGTTTGTTACATATAATGAGTATCTTTGAACTTCTTCATGTGGCACCCGAGAGAGAACTCCGCTTTAAGGAGGGTAACTGTGCTTTTTTAAGAGCATAACAAGCTAATACAACAGACAGAAGAGCCTATTAGTGTCTGACACTGGAATGTTTTTTCCTGGAAACTGCAGGGTCCTTTTTCAACTTCTAAAATCTGGCTGTTGCTCCAGGCGGCTCCACATCACTGCCTCTTCTCATTTTACCTCTTCTGTTTCTTTCCCTCTGCGCCTCTCCCTCTCTTCTTTGGCCACACAGCTTATGGTTTTTTTTCTCTTTCTCTGACTCTTACTTTCACTCTTTTATTCTTAACTTTCATTTTTTTTCCTCTTTGCAATCTATTTACTGATTAACCTTCCAAAGAAGATGTAGTGTTTGTACAAGTAAGAATTGGGTTTGATGGTGTAAGAGGATACCGGTGCCTATTTTTGGCTATTTGATGGACTGGTTGTGTACTGTTTCTAGTCTTTATTCGTCATATGCACAGCAATTACAGTGGTGTCATGCTGTCAATGCTACTACAAAATGTATAAAAAAAACAAAAACATGCAAGTAAAAATGAGAATCCAAGAAATAGTGCAGAGGTAAAGATATATCTAAAATATATTGTATAATACAATACTGTGGTAGACTGGTGTACAGTAGTGATACAATAGATCAACTGTAATACAGACAGGAGAAAATAAATATGGATGTGAACTGCGGTGTGTGCAGGTATAGCAGGAAGTATAAAGCTAAAGTGTACCAGTGCGGTGTGAGTAAAATGTCAAGTGATGAGTTCAAGAGCTCAAGAGTTCTGCAGTCTCACAGCCTGAGGGATGAAGCTGTCCCTCAGCCCGGTGGTGCACGTCCGGATCCTATTTGCCTTCTTCCCACACTGCTGGGTTCAGAGGATCCCTCTCCATGGATGGCAGCTCCGTCCTGGGGATGGGTTAAGTTTCAAGTTGAGTTTAGTGTTTTAGTTCATGTTGCATTACTGAGGCAGAAGTCAAGTTTTTAGTGGGAATCCTTCACTTTTCGTTCAAACGGTTCACTCATAAGCTGTGTCTGGAATCGCTTCGTTTTTGATATAGTGCACTATATCAACTGTCCGCTGTTTTGTTTTCATGACCGAATTCTGAGTAGGAAACTTAGGCTTGTACACTGCAATCACATTTTATAAAAAACGACCATTGTGTGACCATGCACATCTGTTGGAGATTATGATGATTCATAAATCAGTCAGTCTCTATTTCTGAATGTACTCTAGGGATTAGTGCATGAGTGAATTTCCAAGAAAATTATACATTGTAGTGCAGGAGGGCAGCAAAGGGATATTTGGGAGTTAGCACGTTAGATACATTTATTTGGGGGGAAAGATGTAATGTCATTAAACCTTGTCAGTGACGTTATATATACTAGTAAAGAAGTATAAGCCACTACAGGTTTAGTAAGAATGAATGTAGAGTTTTATATTCTATATGTTTTTGTTTTTTTTACCAAGTTGTGTCTTGGTATTTCAAGATTGCTGTGAGGGGCCGTGCAGATAGCGAGGACTCTGAATAATGGTATAACAGACTCAATGACATTATATTCATTTTAGCCTTTTTCTAATACAGTAAAAGTAAAGTCCTATCATTTCATGTCCAAATACACATACACAGTTAGTCGTCTTCGTCATCTCCTTATCCGTCCTTCAATGTCCATTAACTCCTTATGAATCTCACGCCTTCACCTGGCTGGCCAGGAAAAGCGAAACTCGATGAAGTAAACATGAAAGAAACACGCACGCATGAATAAATACAGAGATAAATGCCATATTTTCATTAAGGCATATGTTCCTAAAAGCAGCTGGAATCAATACAAAGCAGTAAGTGATTGAACATATATGTGTCAGTAAACTATTGAGTGTCAGTGTGAACGTGTGTGTGATGTAAGTATGGTGGTAAGACCTTATCTTTTAGCGCTGTAGCTTTGTCCTTATGCCACAGCAGCGGTTGTGCCACTGATAGTGAAACCTGTCTGATGTATTTTACAGTTTTCACTCTTGCTCGACAGGACTTAAACCCACATCCAAGTAAATGGCCTGGTCCCCCGGTGCCGTCATTTTATCCCATTAGTGCTTCCCGGGCCTCTGCTGCCTTTTTGCATTTGACAGATTTGACGAAAAAAAAAAAGCATTAGAGAACTCTCTGAGAGAAAGCTGACCGCTTGTAGTCTTATCAGTTGGGAGATTTCAAAGCAGGTAGAGTATAAAAAATGAGTGAAATCTTCCAACCTCTTGATACAAGTGCAAAGTAAAGAACTGCTGCCTTGTTGAAATGAAGTCAGTGTATATAGGAGATAGGGACAGCTCCTGGACTGCAGCCTTCCCAAGACAACCTGACTATCTAGACCAGGGGTGTCAAACTCTGGCCCGCGGGCCAAATTTGGCCCGCAGTGTAATTATATTTGGCCCGCGAGGCAATATAAAATTAATATTAGACCTGGCCCGCCGGTACAGAACAGCGCATTCACCGCTAATACTACAAATCCCATAATGCTCTTCTAATGTTTTGGCGCGTCAATCAGGACAGGACCCAGACATTTCCTTTACTCTGTGTCAGTAGCGATCTGTGCTTCGGCAGGAAAGCCCCCGCTCACCAAGCCTCCCCGTGCTTCTCTTTCAGCTCACGTCGTGACCTCATACTACAATTGTCACCGTGTTACGCCTTCCCAAAAATGGCGAAAAGAAAGGCAGAAAACAGAACTTTTTTGGACAGGTGGGAGGCAGAATATCTGTTTACATATGTAAAAGACAGACCCGTTTGTCTTATTTGTGGTGCCAACGTGTCTGTAACAAAGGAGAACAACATTAGACGTCACTATGAAAAAGTTTATTTTGATATTTACCTCAGAAGGCTGCAAATAGAGAAAAAACATACAATTTTTATTTAAATTTTATTTAATATGCCATTGATATGTTTTTTTATTTGAAATTCGATTTTGCATGTCTTCACTATTAAGTTACATAAGCGTTGCTTGTTTCATATTCAATGTCAAGCAAAACTTGTTTGGGTCCATATTAAAGGTTCATTTTTTCAACGTTGGCCCGTGACTTTGTTTGATTTTAAATTTTGGCCCACTGTGTATTTGAGTTTGACACCCCTGATCTAGACAGACAACCCCAAAGTACTCCAGGTAATCTGTTCTGAGTCTGAGGGGTCAAATTAATTGAAACCCACTTTAACAAGGCCTGTGATGTGGAAGTGCCCTGTGTACAATTGGATCTGTGACCCTATACGACATTCGCCCTTTTACTCCTACAAGCCAAACCTGTAGTATCCTCTATAAACCAGTGGGAGAGGCACAGACACACAATGAGCTTCGCCTTTCTAGGGCCAGTTAGAGTAATGCGAACACACTGGACAGTCAGGAGTTCATTTACATTCCTCAGGCACTTGGTGAATAGGGTAAAATATTTTTTATCTAGATATCACCATGAAACTTCGCCCAGTTGATTGCTTAATTTAAGACAATAATTTTTTTGTATTACATGAAATTATGTGTTTAAATATGCGAATGAGAAATGATCGTATGTAAGATGTGTTTTAATTTGCATACCTTTCCGGAACAGAAATCTCAACATTGGATAAAGCCAAGTTTAAAATGATTGTTTAGTCGTGTTGACATATTCGAGTCAAAGGTTTTTACAGATGGAATTTTGGACATCATAAATCATAAAATACTGTCAACAGACATCAATTTCTTTTATTTTTGCCACATTTTTAGGAATAACATGTTGTATAAATCAGGCTATGAATGATTATTGAACAAAACCCTCAGAACAAAAACTCATTTTGACGAAATGGCCTTTAAGACCCTACAGGTGAATAGGGTAAAAATATTTAACTAATATATATCGCCATGAAGTTTATTACTTACACTAAAACAATAATATTTTGTATTTCAAGTCTTCTAAAATCGTATTGAAATATAAAATTGGTTATCGAATGCTAAATTTTTACGAATTTAGGAGAAATCTACACACGTAAATAGACAAATGTAGTAAAAATAAACAACTTAATGTGTATTTTGGATGTTTTCTTTTCAATAGTCTGAAAGAAGATGAAAGCGAAATAGCCCAAACACTCAAAATTGACCAATGCATGAATGTTTTTGCCTGCAGTGTCTCGCCTTATAGGATAATTGAGATTATTTTAGCATCACCATCTCTATTGACACGCAGAGATGCAAGGAACTCATCACAGTGAGAACTAAAGCAGGCGTAGCTTGCAGGCATCCCAGACAGCCAGGGCCAATGCCAGCAGCAGAGCTGTCTTCAGCAAACAACATTTACCTTTACAATTTCTCAAAAGGATGTTGAGTGAGGGTGTCCAACAACACCAAGGTTGGATCCCAGATCAGTACCAGGGGGTAAGCAAATACAAGTCTGTGATGCCCCACCATTACAGCAAAGCACAGAGGAGAAGGCTTTTCATTCATCTGTCATTTCGTGCAGGAAGAAAAACATATCAGAACAACAATTTCCCACCAATTAGAAACATGTGGCACTTTGAATGGTTTCCATCATGCTGGTCGGCAGACTGGCAGCATCCTGATTCAGCCCCACACAAGCCAGACCCCAGAGGGCTAACAGCAGAGTGAGAATGTTAGATTATTCTGTGTGCCTTGAATACAAACTCTGTCAATCTGGCTGTGCTGGGGGCATCGGGCGGAGAGGGGAGCCGTACAGCGGTTTGTCTGGCCACCGGTGGGAATCGTTTTCTGCCAGACAGAAGGGTACTGGGTGTTCGCTTATGAGGGAAAGTTATCCACAGCCTCTGCTGAACCTGGCTGACAGCCTGTTGCTTCAGAGGACGAGCCCTGAACCGGAGGTCTGCCCCCTGTGATCCTGATGTGTGCCGCTCCACGCTCTAAACCTGTGTGCCTGCTCCTCAGGGTGGGTGATACAAGCTGATGTCCCTTGTGTTTACGGCTCGTTATTTTTGGCACTTTAGCTTTCCCATAAATCTGGCAATTTATATGCACGATTATTGAATCAAAACGTGTGACCGTGAGATTGAAACTCAGTGTGAAAATCTACAAAAGAAATGCAATTTACAGCACAAACACCACAGTTGTTGTCAACGTTTTGCATTTTTAATTACTTTGAGGCACTCTGGGGCATAATTAGCTGATTTGTGTTTTATCCTTATTTTTCTATTCACTTTTTCTTTTTTTGGGGGGCTTTTTTTTCCCTTTATAAGAACCTTTGAAGAGAGACAGGAAAGGGGGACAGATAAGGGACTACATGCAGCAATGGGCAGCGGGTCAGATTCAAACTCGGGCAGCTGCAGTAAGGACACTCCTCTACTCACTTTCTATTATTATCAATATATTCTGAGCATTGGTTGTCACAAGAGGACCTTGTTTACGGTACACTTTAGGATGCACAGAACAAAAACAATGAGCCTCACTTGTCCTTAACACAATATGACAACGGAAAATCCAGCAGCAGCTCGGCCTTGTCTCTTTATTATAGAGCCCAGACTGAACTCTTAAGTCAGCTGTTGATTTCTACTGGCAGGTCCACCCACAAAGCGGGCAGGATATTTTCTATAACATTTAATTCTGGGATCCTGCTTGGTTTCAGAACCATCTGGTTCTGCCGTGCTACTGTGTAGCCAGCCATAGCTTTGGATGCAGAGCTCTGTTTTGTTTCACAATCACAAGGCAAACAATGTTGCCTCCTGCGGTGAGATCGCTCGCCATAACTCATAAATAAATAAATAAAATAGCATATTAGGGCCTTTGTAGGTAACAAAAAAAACAAAACAAAAAAACATTACGGAGCTGGGGGAGGTGGATATTCAGAGAATTCTCTAATAATATAGAAAAAAACTTGAAGATTCTGTGAGATTAAAGTCACAAATTCACAATAAAAAAACCGAGAACAAACCTCATCGATTCATAGTGCAAGGTTGGATCAACCTCATCACACCACAGACGCCGCCGCTTGCCGTGTGTAATGCCCCCCGGCGGCTTCTGTGGTGTGATGAGGTTCATTCAACATTTCAAAGTGAAGCTACGTGATTCGTAGACTAAAAAAACTAAACAAAACAATTATATTATTCCCCTCCGCCGGCTCCTTAATTATTTATTATTTTACTTACAATGGCCCTTATAGGCGTAGACAAATACTTCATAAGAAAAGACATTTTTCATTAATAATTCTCATGTTACAATTCCCTCAAGCAAAGTCATTTACCTAAATAAATGCCACGTATTTTATTGATGGAAATCTTGTCCCTTTGTCAATACCTCCACTCCACCAAGACACTTTGAGGGAGTTGAGTCCCATTAAGTGCTGCTTCGTGAGAGAAACTAAAACAATTGCTCTTTTTAGTGAGCGACTGTAAGTTAATTAGACGAGCTGTAGAGAAGGATAAAAGAAGAAGGTACTTTGTGCCAATGCAAAGTGAGAGAGTTACTAGCAACAATCAGCTCGAAGGATTTATCTGATCTGCTGTGAGAATATGTAGACAAGATAATGAGCCTGATTATGTGCATTTATTCGTTACTAAAGTTTTTTATTGAGCTGAAGAAGAAGAGGGTTTTGCTAAGGGGAAAAGTGCACCATAGCCTGTATGTGTTTCCTGTATTAAATGTCTCACCCCCTTAGCCTTGTGCTTCATTTCCCCCTCTCTTTGATTTTTTTGTGTAGCAGTTTTTAATGTCTTGGCAGGCATCCCAAATAAGTACACTTTTCCTCCCTAACCACTCCAAGTTGTATCCAACTGGCCACGATGTCCTTTAACGCTTGATTAATCATCTGTTTCTTCTCTGCGTGTCAAATCTTCATATTCATCTCGAGCAGTAAGGTATACATCAGCTCTATCTCTTTATAAAGTAAACAAGAACAGAGGCTGCCATTCAATTCTAGGGAGGAGAAATCAATGTGCCATTTTAGTTTGCGATCATCCCCTCTGCGCTCCTTTTGACTGAGACCCCTTCTCCTTTCTGTTCCTCTGCAGTACACTCACATCTTCCTCCCAAGGTCTTTTGCTGAGTGTTCCGCAGAGTAGAGTCCCCCTGCTGCTCCTTTGACCTCTACATGTTTCTACATGTCTCTCTGTCTTTTTCCTTTTCACTCTCTCCCTTAATACCCCATGGTCCCACATAAAGTAGTTTGGTGTGTGGGCTGTGTGCATCATAAATCAAACATTTTATATTAGGGATTAGCTGCCTCCTTTCCAGGTTGCATGTTCAAATGTTTGTTTCCCTCTATGTGCTGCCCTAGAACAAGAAACATTAGCATTCATTTGGAGCCACGTTTGTGTCCCACTATTGAATGTAAATTCTACATTAACTCTCCTTTTAGCTCTGTTTTTTGGTCCCCACCAACATCTCAGGGGAATTTCTGGCTAAATAAACCACTATGTTCAGTGCAGGGGTTTTTTAGATTTATTTTTTATTTTTTTGCTGGAAAGAGCTTCCTGCTACTGTCAAAGAAATGATGCTGATGTGAGAGTGAATCAAAACAGTAAAGGTGAGGGCTGTAAAGGTTTGGGAACTCGGAGTCAGGTGACAATTCTCTGTGGGTTCATCCCAGCGAACGACCCCTAACACATACAAATAGGTACGAAATAGTTACATCCATTGTTAATATTCATTCATTTATAAAACTGTGCACACACATTTCATTCTAAAAAAAAAAAGCCTTAACTAAACACAGTGTGCCGTGTTTAGGAAACTTTCTAAAAGAGTAAGGCTATAATTCTTACCTATCTTCCTGACGGTAGATAGCATTTTACATATTCAACTTTATGTTTCATAGTTTGAGCGAAGTCCTTCTGTCTACCTTATAATTGCCCTCTGTGCCGAGGACACAGCTCTGCTTTTAATAGAGGCAGAACTTTGCCCTCGGTCATAATGTCCCACTTGTCCCTCATTAGATCCTAATGGCATTTGACATTTCAATCTTGGTGAGCTGAAGAAATATGTAAGATGAAGTTCATGTCCTATTCAACCTACAGATTTCTCAGTTTATTCAAACACTTCTTCACTTTTCCATTCTGGCCTTCCTTTGCAGGATTGTTTTCAGCCGTTTACAAACACTAATTTGTCATGGAAGTAACTGGTGCAGGATGAAAACCTTTAAAGACAGTTTATTGGAGAGATTTAGTTCTTTTTTTAATGTTGTTATTTCACAGTCTACAACATAACAAATGTCTTGCATACCGCAACAAAATACCCTGCAGAAAGAGGTGATAGCTTCATATTATTACATTTATGATTAAATGAATGCATAAGTTACAGCACTTGTTTACTTTATATTGAAGCATGCCCTATTACATCCCTGTTTATACATACTTGGAGTAGATTGCTTTGTTGAAAAGCTTTTTTTTTTTTTTTTAATAATCCCCACAAAACATTGGCTGATTAAAACTGAATGCAGGAAAACAATCATGCTTCAAAGCTCTGACAGGCAGGACCGTTAATACCGGGGAATCCACACATGTGTATGTGTCTGCGTAATAAAGAAGACTTTGAGTAATTGCATTTAACTTTCCCCATATTCAGTACTGAGGCACCAGATATTATAAAATCTAAAATGCATGAAAATGTATAGATACTCGTGGGTGTATTAGTGCTCTCACTTGCTTATGTTAATCAAATAGGATTATAGATGGACTGTGATGTTACATGAAGCCCAATTATTGTTGCTGTATCTAGGGCTATTGCCCTTGTGTGTGCCTTATCGGCATTTACATTCTTGTATTGGATTTTTCAAACACTCCTCAGTGCCTAGTGGGCATGCGTGAGCATCGTGTGTGTAAGTCAGGGAGGAGTCTGACCTCCAGTCAATGCAGCTGCATGCAGGCATTTAGCCCCAGGCATTCATCTGGACTTTTGAAAGCAGGATTCAGTTACAGTCACACTCTGCTGAGGATAAGCACAAACGACACCAGCACAGGACGTAACCTTGTTAAGTTCTGAAAACAGGAGCAGGAACTCGGGAATTCATTAACATATATCACTATGATTTATCCAACAATAAAGCTAATGTGACGGAACTCTGCGGGATTTTCTATTTTAATGACGTTGTATTACAGTACACCTGACAGCGTGACTTTATGGGGTGTGTCTCATTTCTGTTCTTGCATAAGTGCACATGCAACGTTTTCACAATGCAGCTCATCTCATTAAAGTGGCAATAGACACGTGTTTTGCTTTGACTTATCATTAGGAAGTAAATGTTGATCGCACAAAGTAATGGCTGTAGAATAACACCACCATCATTTAGAGTGGTTGTTAAGGACAATCGGTAAGCCCCCGCTTTCACGATGCAAAGAAGGCTTTATTTATGGCACAAAACAAGTGTGCAAACCATTGTGCAACCAAATGAGGAAACGCATTTGTTTGTTTTCGGGGAAATGGTGGACAGTGGAGCAACCGAAGTAACTGGAAAAGAAAATGCAGCGCAGCCAACTCTTTACAATGGAAGTAGCTAGCACTGGCCCCAAAAGTCACCAGATGACGTCGAGGTAAGGGAGAGACCTAGTGCTGTTGGCAGGATAACCGTGGACTGTGATTACTCTGAGCACCATTGGGAATGAATTACAATAAAATATATTTGATTACAGTTCCTGCTTTTTTCCCCTCATGGTGGCAATAAGCTGCTAACTTTGTCGGTAGTAGGATAGGCTCTGAGGAAAACGGAAAGCGATCCGGTTGTCAACAATAATACCACTTGAAACCTCTAGGGGGGAAAGTTGATCTGGGACCGGGTTGATCTTGATCTTCTATTGCCACTCTAGATGGCATGTACTCCTAATACTGCAGCTGACTATTATGTCATGTAAAAATGCTTAAATATCATAAATGACTCAAGTTTCACTTTCTCTGACTAAGATAAGATAGAACTTTATTTATCCCGAGGGAAATTGTTGTGCAACAGTTGCAATACACAGGTACAGTTTAAGATATGGTCATGGTGTACAAAACACTAAAAGGTGTCATTGAGTTGAGGAGACGGCTGACACAAGGTGGAGGGCGGGAGGGTGAGGGGACCACAATTTACAGTTGAATCTGTATCCCTACTGTAGGCGATAGATCATGTCATGCCCACTGCTGCTGCACCTTACTTTTTTAAACTATCAAAATTCAGCCAAAGACTCATGCACACATGCACAGACAATGTAACTCTTGCTGTAACTTGAAGGACATGTTCTCATAGGGAAACAGAAAGAGTTCCACAAAAGTCATCAGAGAAGTTTCAGATTCGAGTGAACCTTCGCTTGCGGCATGCCGGACTTTGTTCTAACGTTGGGTTGACCTTCCATGAAATGTTCTCCGCCTGTATTCTCTGCGGCCCCTGCAGACAAACCTAGTTTTGTCCTATCAGCCAGCTGCACCAGTGGGTCATGTGTGGGAGGAAAAGAGTGAAATAAAATAGCTGAAAAGGGCATATCAAACACAAAGCTTTCTTAGAGAAAGAAGTTGTTATTCTGACAGGATCAGTTGATTCTCGGAGATGAAACAGAAACATCACAAGGATTTCAATCAGATCACCATGGGCAACACCAATTTCACCAGTTTCCTGTATGTGATGGGTTAGCTCCCCACTTTTCACTGGAGGAACAGATGTGTGCGTGTTATGTCTAAAGCCTATGTCAAGATTCAAACACTTAAAGGTATCCTGTGGATTGTGTGACCACTAGAAGGGGCTCTAGAACAATGTTTTGATTAGCATGTATTGTTTGTATCAGATGGTTTGCCACATACACGTGATCATCATCAACAGTGGACATTTACCAATGCCAGAGGAGACAAAGACTACAAACTAATGTTAAAAACAGAGCTTTTAACACGTAAAAAAAAAAATAATAATAATAAAAAGGCTTAATAACTAAACACATTACATTTGGGTGAAAAAGAAATGTCTTTAGAATAAAAGAGCCTCAGATATCAACTATGACAAAAAATGACTGCATCATGCTTTATCACGTTTACACAGACTTGCCCAGAGAGCTACTTATGTTAATTTAACTAAGCTTGACATGCTTATGTTTAGCAGGTATACTGTTGTGTCAATCATCTTATTTTCACCTGTTGGCACGCTAACAGGCGCTGATCAGCATTAAACTAAAAAGTACATCTGAGACTGAAAGGAAATATCATTAGTTTTGCAGATATTTAGTTGTAAACCAATGTAGTGGATACATTTGGATCAGATGATCGTGCTAGATGGAAAGTCAGGGCATCACCAACATTGTTGTTGCAATATATCCTTCAGGGGCCTTTGAATATCTGTAGCTAATTTCTCAACAGTCTTTCCAATACTTCTCAAGATGTTTTACCCTAAACCACCAGTGCACACTCATGATAGTGTTGGAGGAAAAGTAAGGAGATCTCCAAAGTAGGCCACGTCGTGTAGATAACAACTCAGGCTTGTCTCATACACTGTTCGTAGTTATACCTCCGAAAAGTAAAATGTGGAAAAATAAGATATCATACCTACCGTTGTATAATGATACCTTGAACAACTAAAATAAAAAAATACCTATTCCACATCAAGCTAATTCAGTATGCACACTGTCAGTTATCAATACACTGTAAAATGTGCAAAAAAGTATATTTGATTTTGTCACTTTTCCTGTGTAAAACTCAAGACAGACAAAAAAAATTTAGAATTATTATGCAGAGTTGAATTAAGGCACAATTTGCCAATACAGCATACATTTTTTACATCCTCTTGTTTAAATAGTAACAATTTGTCCAATATTTAACAATTGCTGGAAAGCGTTGTCGTAGAATCCCTCCACCAGCTTATTTCTTTAAAAAAATGGAAGTGAAGCTTCCTTTTTTTCCACTATAAAGCCCCTGATTTATGTAGGTTGTGTTTTGAGACTTTATCACTGCCTATGGCTTGTTTTATTGTCATATCGTGTACTTGCCCTTTTGTCCCCGATTAACGCTGTAACACTATAATCCAGTACGAGATGCGTATCTGTTGCCACGAGTATAGAAAAGTGGTACTGTGGACGTACTATTGAAACATTTACAGACATTTTACAAGACTGGAGTCCCATTGATTTCAACATGTCAGAGACGTATGGTATGAGTAATCCAATAAGCTATTTTACCAGTGTTCATTATGATCAGATGGGGCTCTCTGTCTTGTCAGGAAAGTGCCAAGTCTACATTGATATGTGGAGTGTCATCTGGAGAGTGTCAGCAGATCCACAGGACACTAATTATACAGCTCACCATTGTCTCTCTACGCTGTCACATCATTTCCTAATGCCTGAGTGGAGCTAGTGAGCTTATATATTAATTTATATATGAACATATCAGTGTGTCTGCCTGACAGTAAGACAAAGAGGAGTGATGTAATGTGATGATGAAATAGATCCTTCATTTTGATGGATGTACAATGAGACTGGTGAAACTAGATGTCAGTCAGTGGAAGGTCAAGTAGAAGGGGAGCCGAATATGTAATGAGACAGACAATAGAGGCGTGCAGCAAAGAGGTGGTGATGCCACAAGAGACATGTAGAAATGAATTTGGAGAGGCAAAGAAAAGAGCGGGGGAGATAAGGCTGACCAAGGCGAGGAAGGAGCAGACAAGTGTGAGAGAGAGAAAGTGTCAGACGGTTATTTTTAGCCACCCAGTGCTGCAAATATTGCAGTGTTGGTTTTGTTGGTTGGGGTTTCGCCCCGGCGCACTTACTCCCAGATCACAGCAGTGATTCACAGGTTACTGACTGGCACCTGAATCAGCTCTGACCCTGTTCAGACATCACACCGCTGCACTGTCACATCCCTTTACGTCCATGACAGGCCACCACTGACGTGTCACTCTGGGTTCTGCGGGGGAGGGTTTAGAATGACGAGGGGGGGGGCAGACTGGAGCACAGTTTTAGAAAAGGGCCACATTTGGTAAAAGAGTACAAATGTGTTAAGGTTGAAATTTAAAGCCCTAATTTTTTGGCAATAATAAACTTTACATGTTTAATGGTTCCATTGTTTATTCAATGTGTAGTAAATGAATGTCAAATAAATGTATATATAATAAAATAATAAATTGCTGCCAGTACAGACACAGACACAGCCGCACCGTTTGCAGTTGTTTTGTTTCACTATGTGGTCGGTTTGTGTCTTAGTATGTTTTGCATCGTTTTGTGGTTGTTTCACTACCACAAAATACTAGATACTAGCAGGCCCACTACCTGTCACTGTGTACCACGCCTTTGACCTTCTGACATCAATCAAGTTCATTCAGTGATTTATTAACTCCCAATCCAGACCTTTCCCTTTATCATCTTGGAATTCTACCCAGACAGTGTCGAGCATTATTGTTCTCCAGGGTTGAAAGTAAATCCCAGTGTCTCCATTTTAAAAGAGCACACATCTATATAGGCTGGAAATAATAAAAACAGAGTACTGTTGCACACAGTGTGTGTGTTCATTAAGACAGAACTGATGGCACATTTCACACATAATGACTCTGAGTCATGTAAGTTAATTAAGCAAGAAAAAAAGGTAAGAAAATAAAGATGACAATCAAGGATAAATGCCATTATTAGCCTTCACTCTACTTTTTGTAATCCAGACAGGTATCTACCATGACAATGAATTAACAGTGATGCATTACAGATTCATTTTACAAGCATCTAAATTACTGTCACGTAGGTCTGTTGAAAACCATTACCAGGATATGCATGTGGGATTGTTTTAGTTTTGATTGTTTACATTTAAAAAAAGACAAACTTCTCTGAATCCACAAGCTGTAACCCTTTGGAGGGGTTGTCTCCTTTGGGTTGAAAAGGAGATTGATTAATTTACAATCTCTGGAACAGATACTAAATGGATCCTGTCGTGAGATTGTCAACTACTGCTCAAGAATGAGCTTTGAATTTCGATTGGAATTTGACTCGTCTTGATGCTGTTTCACGTTAACGTTTTGCTGTGAAATCACAATCCACCTTTTTACAACATAGCATGCTGTCCTGTGAAATCACGCGTCTCCAGGTTTCTTTCATTTTTTAAACAAGGCTCAAGTTTTCCAATGTGGGTCAAAAAAGTCTAACGTCAAACACTGAACTAAATGCAGTTGACGTGCGGAGGATTTATTGACACTATGAAACATAAAATGGAGCAATAACTACTGGCTCTTGTTGATGATCATAAATATAGAGACCAACGAGCCATCAGACACGATCCCATTCACTAGTATGCTGTGAGTTCATACATTTGTATGTGTTGCTAATGTGCTAGGATGATCGTAGCTGTGATCCATAACTGTGATGCTAAATGATTGTATGCATTTCTATTGTCGGGCTCCCATGTGACAGCATTGAGATATGATAATCTATAAATCTCTAAACTGCCCTGTGGACATCTGCAGTGTAATCTTATGTACAGCTCAGTCTCTTATGCATCACAAACACTGACCTTGAGCGTTGTTCCCATTGGGAGGATTCAGCACAATCTATAAAAGTCCACACACATGCAAATAACCCCCCACCTCCACAGCACACAGTTTACACCTCTACCACCGATGATGACTCACTATTGCCCCAGAAACCAGTGACAGTATATCTCCCAGCAATGGGCAATCTTTGGACCAGGACGTTTTTTCAATGTCTCCATCAGATTTATGTCCACAATGGGTGTTAAAATAGTATCCTTTCCTTCAGGCTGGAATCACCAGTCCTCCCATTCAGTTGAATGTGGTTAGTATGCTTAGGCTGCTGCGGTGGGGACCGCTGGGGATGCCAAAAAATACCTGCAGTGGCCCTGCGTCGAAAAAAATTCAAACAATCAACATTTGGTGAAACCCAACACCTCACTGTCACGTAATCTGTGTTGAGACCGAAATACGGCCCCTGGAAGAAGAACCTTCTACTTCTGCGTCTTTATTCCACCGTCTATGCTGAAAAATACCAAGCAGCTTACATTGGTTTGTGTCCTTTTGAAATGGACGAAAAAGTTCCGGGTCAGGGTTTAAAGTTCTTCTTCTACTTTTTTGTCACGTAATGGCGGTTAGCAAACTGCTTTTAGGTTCATTGCCACCACCTTCTGAACATTTTACAAAATGTCACCATTTAAGTGACTCTCCCACAACGTCGAACAACCTTGTGCAACCTTGTCGTCACTCCCAGGGTCGAACAACCTTGTGCCTTGTACTCTGAACTTGGTGTGAATGCAGCCTTACTCTTAAGCACACAGCACCATTGTGTCCCATTCTGCACTGTTCTGTCCTATGCTGTCTGTTTTGTCCCGCTCAGTCTTATATTGTTCTAACTTAGGCTGTCCTGCCCTACACAGTTCTGTCTCATCACATCCAATCTCCTCTTATCCTGAACTGTTGTGTTCTGTCCCATCCCTTTCTGTCATTTACTGCACTGTTGCTTTCTGTCCTGTCCCATCCGGCCCTGTGTTGCATTGCCCTGCCCTGTCTATCCCTGTTCTGTCTTGCATTGTTCTGTCCCACCCTACACCGATTTGTCCTATTCGGCCTTGCATCGCTCTGTTTGTCTATTTTGTCCCATCCTACTCTGTCCTGTCATATCCCCTCCCACACTGTCCTTTGTTGTCCCATCCTGCACAGTTTTGGCCTATTCCAACCTGACTTGCATTGTTCTGTCCTAGACTGTGTCGTTCTGCACTGTTCTGTCCTGTCCCCTCCCCACTCAGGGTTCACCATCACTGCCAGTGTCATCTCCTCTCTTAATATCACTCCGGGTGCAACATGTGTTATAACATAAAAATGTTTTCATATAATTAAAGTTTGTATGTTCGCCGCTCATCAGTCTTCATGTGCATGCCTAATTGTCAGTGTGTGAACCAAGCTGAGCCCCCACAGCAGATCAAAGGCTTATCCCTGCATCAGAGACGGGGCTTTTCTCATTCTCCTCAATCCACGGTCAGAGTGGTCGCAGAAATGTCCTGTTGGTGGCATGACTCATCTCATATGTGAACTGGGAGAGAAAGGCAGTGTTTTCTGAGGAACTTGCTAACTTTGCAGATGAGCGTCACGTCACAGAGGCGGCATGAAAACTGGGTCAGGTCCTTCGCACGATGCTCTATTTTTTTTTTCTAGTGCTATTATGAAATACACTCAACAGAGGAAAACAGTGTCAGAGACTAACAGCAGTGATGATATAACAGATGAAATCAAAGTAGTTCTTCATTGAGGTCATGGTTGTTTGGACACTGCATTTCTAATACCAGTTACATAGTGCCGTATTTGAGTCCCCTCATGAGCAAGGTATTATAGCTCCGTGACACACTGGTGAGGGTCAGTCAAGTCTGTCTCATGCAAAATCTCTCTCTCTTCCTCTATCGCTCTCTCTCCCACCCACCCCCCACCCCACCCCACTCCACCCCACCCACACACACACACACAAACAAACCCTCTCTCCAACTCTAAATCTCCCTCTGGGTAATCAGTCAGTGTGTATTTTTAAATCTGTCACTAATCTCTATTATTGGCATAACACACTGGACAAGGTTAGCTTTCAGACTTTGGCTACATTTTTCAAAACACATACAAATACATATATAGCTAAAAAATCTGACATGTCCTCCGATTTGCGCCTACCCTCATACACAATACACAAGCCTGTGGGACCTTTTACGTGGAAAATCATGCATGTTATGCCATCCCCAGCGTGACACACAGAAAACAGATGCCACAGACGACGTCTCTCTGGAGTTGGCAAGAGTTTAGGATGGCTGAAAAAAATTGCAGGATTTTGAGGGAGAAGAGTAATCATCAAATGGTTTCAATGCTAAAATAGGACAATCTAAATGAATGGAATGAAAGTGTTTGTTATATTAACACTTGGTGCTTGATTACATTGTTTTCAGAGCTCTTTCAGCAAAAGTACGCTGTATCTTGACACAGTCTAATATGTCTAATTCTTGTGTGCGTGTGTTTTCTGTTTGTGTAGGAGACGCTGCAGGCCTTTGCCTTCCTGGTGTTTGTGGCGGTCTGCGTCTTAGGATCTATATTCCTCTATGTTGTCCTCCCTGAGACCAAAAATAAAACTTTTATGGACATCAGTCAGAGCTTTGCCAAGATCAACAAAATCTCTGTCCCCTCGCCTGGCCATGAAATGGAGCTGGTCCTGTCCTGTAAGCCTGACATGAATGGAAAAGTCCAAGATGTCGTTCCTTCTAGCTGAACAAACTACACCGTTTGTGGAGAAACAGGGTGAAATGAAAAACTGAAAGTATTTGTTGTTTTTACATATTTATTTAATGAATGTGGTAAAAGAAATGAACGTCAATGGTTTTGATCCAATGCATTTTGGTATTTTATATGTTTTGTATGACTTACATGTTTTGGAATATTAATTTAGTTTCTTTATGCCTCTTACGACAATGAAGCAAACCAACAAGATTTCTGTTTACAAGTCAATATACAGTATAAAACAGTCATAAATTGCAGACAGCCTTGATTGTTGAGGTCATTCAGTTATAAAAGGGATAATAATGTGACTGAAGGGGGCTTGCATTAATATTGATGTACACACTATTAAACTTAAACCTGTATTAACTCATTTCTTTTTTGTTTATTTGAGGGTGGCGAAAACATGCAGTTAACACAACTGAAAAAAGAGCAGAGTAGAGATATGCTAGCGTGGCTTACAGTACATACACATACAGCAAATACGGAAACACTAGCACTCATTTGGAGTCTTGTTTGTGTCCACATGACCAATATTCACTCTTTTTTCGCTTTGTTCTGGTCTCGACCAACTTGTGAAGGAAATATCAGGCTCTTTAGCTGCTAAATACTTACTAAGTGTTTGGTGTTTGGCAGAGAACATACAGGGGTTTATCTGAGTTCAACAACAAGTCAGCGTGTCATTAAAAACAGCTGCTTGCTGTGGCCAAAAACGACTGTGACGAGAGCACAGAGACTGAACCAAAGCAATCAAGTTGTGGGAAAACGAAAGCAACACGCTGAAAGAAGCTAAAACGCTATATAGAACTTAGGCGAATTGCAAAATTGCCAGATAACTTTCACATTACACATACTCATTTGATCTATTGTTGATCTAAAAAATATTGTGGTTTATAGCCCATTTCATGAAACACTGCATTTCCTATAAAACCAAAGCGCAGTGTGCCTGAACGACTGGAAGCTGATTAGTCTTTGACGGAACGGTTGCAGCACCATCTTGATCAGATTCATCTTTGTCGTTGACCCAAAGCAGCTTCATAATGAGAGAAGGGCAGACGTGCGTCTGAGAAGAGCTATATCTTGAAGGATTATAACCATTATGCTGATGTCTTGGTTAACTTCCAAAAATAGACAACAAGAGAGAGAGAGAGAGAGAGCGATCTCAGAGAGCCCGGTAAAGCTTAAGAGGACACTTTTTTGGAGTCCCTCCAAATCTGAAAGGAGCCAAGGCTACTTCCCTCCAGATGGCGGGAGCCAGCAGAGGAGGTGATTTGAACAGAGGCAGACAAGTTTGGCATTGGACAGCAGTCACTATTTGCACCACAGTAGGGTGTATAAAACATTTCCACTGCCGGTTGGCCTAAAACCCCATCTTCTCATATAGAAACACTCAGATACAGAGGTGTGTGTGCAATCATAAAGAAGTTTCCATGTATTCAAATGACATTGTTGAAGAAAGGTGGGGGAATTTTAATGCGTCATGACTTGCAGTTTAATTCCTGTTCCTATTCGGTGAGCTACTGCAACAGATCACATTTGTCCAACTGGCAAGTTTGCAGGGAAGTGAGGTGAATAATAATTGGAAGTTGTGTCTCTCATAGCTCTGTTCCAGCATGTTACTCTCGAGGAGTTATACTCTCAGCAGTGTCAGTTAGTTGGTAATTGACAGAAAGATGTGCTGGTGATTGCTGGTGGGAGAGTAAGTGTAAGACATCATAGCAGCAAAGACATAAATATTCTATGTTTAATTTGATGCATGTGGACTGATGCTCTGTGTGATAAATTACTGTTTGTCCAACCTCTATTATATGATATTCTCTCAGGAAATGTTGTTAAATCAACTTCACATTATGCAAAGTAAGAAGAGGGCGGTGCTGTATAATTCCTGCTTCCATTAACTCTGAGGAGGGCTCACTTGAAAAAGAAATGTTTGGAATCTTCTGGAAGTGTAGTTTTGAGCAAACTTGTTTTTTCATCTAGCATTCAGAATACAAGCATTTTTTTCAGTAAACTTCCTTTAAAAAGAATACTTAAATGATCATCATCAATTACATTGAATTCTTGGAGACAACTTTGTTGTTCTCGCCTGCCTCCACAGTGAGCAAAGAATTGGAGAATAGTGAGGATACGACTACAATAAATGAGTCATGATAATACTGCACGAGCTGTGTGAGAGTTTGTAAACAGATGTTTTGAAATACTTTTGCCGTTGATTCTCCATTCACTGTGGAGGCGTGTTTTTTTTCGAGAATTCAAGGTAACGCGGGGTGAGTAATTGATATAGGCATTTTCATTTTGTGGGTAAAGTAGTCTTTTAAACCTTTAGAAAAAATCCTCAAGGCTTCTCCTCCTTACATGTTATTAAAAAGGTTACGAAAGCGAGAGGAGGATGATACCATTTCACACCTCCCAGCTTTCAACAGTCCTCTGTGTGAACAGTAATTACTTTGCAAAAATGAAAATCACAACCCATAACAGATTTATTTTAGACCGAAAGTAGTATTCATTACATTTTAGAATTGCTTAGCACCCCTCCTTTGATGTAATGAAACATTGAACAACCTGGTTTTTGTACAATATCTCTCTGCCGGCCTAATTCCACCTTTACCCATTGATTTACCCTCAATGTAGTGGTCCTTTCCAAGACGGCTAAAAGCTTTCACATAAAAGAGCAAGTGACTGACATAAAACAAACAATACATTAAAACATAAAACAGTTAAATTAGCAGTGTTCAGTAACAGGACATGTGCACTAACTGGTGAGATAGTCGTTAATCCTGTTTTTATATGCTTCAATGATTATAAAAGGATCTAATTCAAGGTATCTCTGTAGCTCACAACAAGATGAGGGTACAAAAACGTTCACCAAAGCCAGTGCGGGTTCGAGGAGTTACGTACATAATTTGTCCGCGTGACCGCAGGCTGCAGCATCTGTTTTCGGAGTCGGTATAGAACACAAATAAGGAGGTCGTTTGTGTAATATGGCTTTAGAAATAAACATGTACCAGTGTTCAATTCTATGGTTGTATAAGGAAGAAAAGACAACTTTCTCATACAAACTGCGACGTGTGTACAAACTGTGTTTCCTGGATGCTGGAGGTTTTCTACAGTATCATCGTGCTTTGCAGTGACAGGAGACACTTTATTCTGCTGGTGTGTCACTTCAGTGATGAATTGGTCATTTTGTGAGTTGTTGTTTTTCCTCCTCCACAAAGTCTGCCTCAGCATGTAAACGTTGCTACAGGTGTCTTTGCTGTCTTCATAATGCAGAGATCTGCCTGTCTGAGTAGGTCCCACGCGGTTCAGCGTCCTGTACTGTACAGAAGTTGTTCTTTTTCCTTTACAATCATCAAAGCCATAGACCTTCTTTGTGCTGCATAAACTAAAAGCATTTTATCGTGCAATCTATTTATAAGTGCTTTTTTATCTTTCAACAGTAACATGCTTCCCTAAGTACATCTTCATGCAAATTAATGACCCAGCTATTCCTCCTTTCCGTGTTTAGATCATATCCAGTATGCAGTGTTTAATTCGAACACACAAAAAAACCTGGCCATTCTTCTCCCAGCATGCATGATTTGAACATTGTCCACATTTTTTAAAGGTCTTAGTGTGCGCAGCCATGTATTATGCCTGATTTATGCTTCACGCATCCGCGAAGGTCGCGGTTGTTCGCATGGCCAAAGTGACGTCACACTGTCCGACACAGCCCTACGAGAGGATCCCCATCGGCCGGGTTTCTGCCTGTCCGTGCACTTCCAAATAGAAGCAAATATAATATTGTGTATGTATTCCCATGCGGAGTCACGATTCCACATCAGCGATATTTCCGGGCGCCTGTCCGTGCAGAAAGCACACCTGGGGCTTTGGACTCGTCAAAATCCCTGCCACTCGGTCATTCCTGCACCCACTGACTTATCTCAGCAGTCGAGGATTAACCCACTTTGGTTTCTCCCTGCATGCTGCATTCATCACTCACTGCTGGATGTGCCTTCTTCATCTGATCACCAGGAATAGAAAAGAAAAGCAATAATCGATTTTTCGTTGGATCAAATTCACTTCGACGTAAATCATTGTTATCTATAATGTATCATTTTTGTTTTCTGTCTACATCCTGATGATATCCAGGATGCTAGTATGTACGTATGTACATATTGAGTGTCTGACTTCTGACGTCTGCAACACAATACAATCTTTTTTCTAGCATAGCTCTTGTTGCAAAGTAACATTGACCTGTTGCATCCCAGCCTCCCACCCATGCGTCTTGAGGCACTTAGTTGTTTTGCGTGGAATTCATCTTCTGATCCTCTTTTGTAGACGTAGAGTTGGTCATTTGAACCCTGTCACCCAGCAGGGAGGTATTCAGGGTATTCTTGTTGCTTTGAATTTCAAGTTTGTTGTGGTGGCTGTAGCTTCAATACCTTTGTTGACACTTGCACTTAATAAAACAGTGATTTGGCTAAAGGGCCCTACAAACGGGCAGATCCATTAGAAGGCTGCTGCGCCCCTGAAGCACCTGCGCTCTCCTTCAGTCTCAGTGGTGCTAGTTTACCACAAGTGAGCTGGAGTACTTTGGACACCCTCAGGTAAATATTGAAACAGTACATGTGTCTGGGAGTTTGGTTGTGTTTGTGTTTAAGTGCAAGTGAGCATCTCAGACAGCTGGAGACGTGAGGACAGCCTTTATTTCTCGGGTTCATCACAGTTGACCAGGCCAAATGGAAAGTGTTACGCTGCGAAGTCTCCTTCCATTAGTAGCTCTGATAGCTTGATCACTTTCCTTAATAGTTGTCTGTGTTCATCAAAAAGATAATTATCATCTGTCATGTGAGTAACGCAACAATGAGCTGATTTGTTTTGGATTCAAACTTTTAACATTGTTTCAGGCTCTGTGTTAACTCGCGCTGCCCCTTTATCACTTCACAGTGCGCGATGTGATGTGAGTCAGTGTGATACGGTGAGAATAAATGACTCACAGTCTAACAGCCCAATTAAATTCTTAAACCTTGTCCCTTTACAAAATCATCTCATTAAATCTTTGAAACAAATACAGACAATTAACGCAATGAAGCCTCAACAGAACAACATTGACATTAACTTATAAATGCCAGAGATCAAAAGAGCTACACCTTGACATCTACCCAAAGGAACATGAACACTGTTATGTGATGTATCTCTGGTTCTGTTAGCACAGCCAGAGCCCTTAAACAGCTAGCCTAATGCTGAAAACACACCAGAGCAGCAGCGAAGTGCGCAAGCTGCCATGCAATGTCCATGGAAAGCTCTCAGCTCAGCTGAAAACATGAACACGTCTTGTGGTCGAAGAAAAATGGAATTTTTGCGTCACTTCATTGCTGCCTGGTGAGTTTATAATCCCAGGCCCCTGAATTGCCACCCAAATTGCTGATTTGCTCAACGATTGAAATAGATGTGTTGTTGCATCTATTAGGCTAATAGCTGTTTATGCTGGTTTGAGAAACAGTCAACCTTTGAGGGCCAGATTTAGAAAGTCAGCGTTGCCTGCATAGCTAGCTACCTAGCTTAACAAATGAGGCACAAAAACTCTTCGAATTTCTTGTATTGTCCTAAAAAATTATTTAGATTGACTGCAGTACATTGAGTGCAGTCCATACAATGTTCGAATTTCGAATAAAAAGTGAAATTCCGAACAGTATGAACTTATATGAACATAATGTGTGAAGGATGAATGAATGAATTACACCAATTCAGTCTGATTATCAGGGCATTAAACAGCCTCTACGGCCTGTTTTCCCTCCATAGATCTCACTCTGCTTGCACCAGGTCAGCAACATCTTGAACGACAAGTGACAAGGTGAGAGGGCTCCCCATGCAAGGTGTTTCACACTCTAATGAGCTCTATAAGGTTAAAGTGGAGCTGAAAGCCAGACCTCTGCATGGCTGTGACACCAGCACAGCATAATTAAACATGTATGCATCAGTAACCATGGCAATATGGCCATCATTCCAAACTCGTGGTGGGAAGGTTCCGCTGCTCCGGTTCATGCATTGTACAGTACAGGAAATGCAACTCAGTCAGGCAGCAATTTGCCACCTCTCACCACTGCGGTTTGGTTGTCATGCTAATGAGCCTGTCATGCTAATGAGCATGCTGCTACTGGCCGACAACCCTGCTGCCCCTAATGTACGGCACTCACGACCTCCAGCCAGCAACAAATCCATGCTCTGTAACTAAACATGTCCCTCACGCAGTAAACCATGTAGAGAGACGAGTGTCCAACGCTAGTGTTACGTGCCAGTGCAGCGGGAAGTAGTGTCAGTTAAAATGTTTAAGTGGAAAGTAAAGATTTGTTCAGCATACAATCATGGGTCTGCATAATCAGATGAGTTTCACGCACCAGAAAACAAAATGCATCCTTCACAACAGCAAGAGGAAGTTCATGGTGGTTTGTCGTTTTTGACTGAACAACAACAAAAAGTAAAAAAAAATTAAAAAAAATAAATGTTGTGCAACCACAGTAGGAACAAAGGTGGGACATGTCTGCATTGACCTTTCTTGGACATGGGCAGATGATGGGTTTTTTTCCGCGGACTGGGACACTTGTGTGGCAAACATTAATTGGGCTTGACAGGGTTAAGGTTGAAGTGCTGGATGGGTGTTTACCACCATAACTTTCATACAATTAAAGTGTGCCTCTATATTAATCAGTGTTCGAATGTAACTAAGTACATTTATTCAAGTACTGCACTCAAGTATAATTGTGAGGAACTTGTACTTTACTTGAGTGTTTCCATATTCTGCCACTTCATACTTCTACTCCACTATCTCAGAGAGAAATATTGTACTTTTAACTGCACTACATTTTTGACATAAATATCATGATATGTTTATATGGTATGTATAATACTAATCTACTCAGTAGTACACAAAATATCCTCCTACTCATTCTGCACAATGAGTACTTTTACTTTTGATACTTGCTGATAATATGTTTATTTAGGTAACATTTTGAACTCCGGACTTATACTTGCAATGTAGTATTTTTAGACTGTGGTATTACTACTTTTACTTAAGTAAAGGATCTGAGGCCTTTTTTCCACCACTGATATTAACCGTGACCTTAACCAAGAGTTTTACTTGCTCCACCCTAACAATACATTAACCATATGTTATTTGTCACAACCATGTTTTTTCCCTAAGCTAACTATACCCTAGTTGCCAAGCAGATACTGAAGAAAGAAGTCATTTAAAAAATTATTGCCACTGGATGTAAAATAATAAAGCAAAAAATAAAGCTAGTACAGCCCCATCCAATCCAGAATGAAGCACCACACCTCACCCTCCGACCATTAGCTGATGGAGGGAAAAAGCTGAGCAGAGCTGCAGGAATTCAGCTCTGACCTCGAAGGATCCAGAAACATCCGACAGGTAATAACACCTAACAGGTCAAGGCAAAGACCAAGATTTGCTACGATGATATCCTCTCCCATGTTGCCCCGGATGCACTGCGGGAGAATTTCAGCCACATGTAAAAAAAACGTGAACAGTTAGAGTGGATGCCACCCTCTGTTTAGGAAGGAGCTTGCCACGAGCCCCATTGTTGTAACAGAGAAACAGCTGCTGTGAGCATCTCAGAAAGCCTGCGTGGTTTCCACTTAGTATGCCAAGACATGCATAAGACGCAGTGGTGCAATTTCTCCTCTCCATGGCTTAGTTTATGGGGGGGGAAGGCATTCAGCTGAGACGCCTCGGACCTAAAAGACAACCTGATACTGATGTTTAATTGAACAAGACACTTCGTCAATCCTCGTTTTCTATACCTTGGACATTCCATCTATTCTGCATTGTAATAAGAAATGTTCTCTGGGTCAGCCACACAGGTCTTGTAAAGCCCATTGGAGGCCCAAGTCTGTGCCAAATAGACAGAAATGGACAGTGAAATAGACAGTTTGTAAGAAATTGACTCAGCTTTTTGTCAATTAAACAAAAGTGTCAGTTTTCTGCTATGAACTGAGGGAAAATAATTCACTATCCGATGGTTTTCCACGTAAAACAAATCATGACTGTATTTATATGTCTCGGGACCCAGTATAATTGATTACCTAAATTATTTGTATTCATGTATTAACTGTGTCACTGAAACACTGAAGAACTCTTTAAATAGAGAATATTGTCAAAAAACAATTTGTCAAGAAAAGGAGCTTCGGTGTTAAAGTTTGGGACAGCATGTAAACAGACAAACAGCAGCATCACCACTAACTCACAAGCTGTTGTTTTGATTACTTTGTGTGCAATAAATTGCCAGTGACAGTGTGTGGAGAAATCAAACAATCATGATGCATCAGCAGATGGATTTTCTTTAAAGTCTCTCAGAATTACTCTGAAATACTTATTTCACACATGGCACATAATGCTCAACGATAATGCTGATGAAGGTATTTTACATAATCTCTTCATATATTTTCTGATATTTTATTTAATATTTTGGACATTCAGCATACTGACTGCATGCACATGTGCTTTATATTTAGTTTAAGGACTCCCTTTGATTAATTGGATTGTATTTTCATTTGAGTTGAACCTTTATTTAACTAGCATATGTTTTCTTAAAATGGAAATCTCTATGAAAGTCAGTAAAATACGGACGTAGTCTCCGTCACTCATAGGTTTCTAAAGAGCTATTGTGAAGCTCAAAGTGAGCGTCTTGGCAATCATAACTCCCGGCTAATACAAAAATGGGCAATGATGTGGATCGTCGGTGGAGCTGAGTTGGGCCCAAGTGACGCAGCAGAGCAGGCAAATAGCCACTAGCGATCTGTGACGCCACCCACCTGTCACTGAAATTGGCCATGCCCTTAAATTTGCATAACTTTAAGCCTTAATATAGTTTAAACCGGTGAGTTGTATAAAAAATTCACATCAAGTACATAAGTCATGAATAGGGTAATCAGCTATAGAGACCAAAGCCGTTTTTTGTACCAGGCTATAAACATTTTTACATATTGCTGTAAAATTGGGCATTTTAACTTGGGGGTCTGTTTGGATTGAGTAGCACTTCCGCATTCATCACTTTTTTTCTTTTGGGATTACCCAAAGTCATTATTATTTCACCTCTGGAAACCATGGATTTCTGCACCAAATTTCATGACAATCCATCCAGTACTTAAAGAGATATTTCAGTCTGGACAAAAGTAGACCGACCAACATTGCCATTAGCATGGCTAAAGATACCCATTACAACAATTACACTTCCCAGTTTGAAAATGTCAATAAGTTTGCATTTAGAATACCTTGAAGTGACTTGTGTCTGGAATGTAAGTGGTTTGTATTTCATACCAACCAGACAGAAGTCTTCAACCATTACAGGATTGCTGTCGTTAAAACTGAAATCAAAGCAGGACTGGAAATGATTGAAAACAAGCACAAGCTCCAGCAACAAAAATGTAATATCAAATCATCAAATCGGTGGAAAAATGATGGTGTGTTGGAGGAAGTATCTGTATTTATTTGTCCCTCTCCTGTGATCACAGCAAAGTTCTAGCGTCGCCAATTAGTTGACAGCTTGTCCTGTGAAGATCACAGAGTAATCTTTTAATATATGGAGATAACTCCTGATGCCTTTTTTTTTTTGATGAGAAACAAGATTACGACAGTCTCACGGAATACATTTCATATGGTCATAGGGAAACTTGACTTTACTCATTTTCGCCTTCTCAGTGCCATATTTCCATCTCATCTGCCAGTTGCAATAAGTAGGCCTACATAATGATTTCCATTCCTTTGTTGTCTCAATCCATCAACAGAACTGACAGGACCGGAGTGTTGGAGCTAAGAAAAGACAGAATCGACACCTGCGGCTGAACTGGTTTGATGCTTGCGCGACGTGTCGAGAGCAGGTGTGTGCCTCTGTGTGAGCGAGTGTATTTCTGTAGGTGCGATAAGGTAGATGCTGATGAATTGTGAGACGGCGGCGGTTCATTTCTGATGCAGATTGGACCGCCGATCCTTCCCAACCTTAACCTCCCCTCTAAAAGCAAAATGAGCTCAAATGTGACTGGTGTGGAGCACAGAAACTCTGAAATTAAAGTTTCACTTCCCTTAGAACTCACACTGCGAGCGATACCTGGTGCTCACATGACTGAAGAAGAAACATCAAAGGGTTTCTTCTTCAAAAGTAGGATGATTCCTTTAAGATACCAAGCCGCTTGATCACCTGTCCATGCAAAGCCTTGTATCTTGACATCATAACCGCGTAGATCCAACAATGTATACTTTAAGCATTTCGTCGTTACTTAAGATTCATACGTGATAACTCAGGATTGTCTCAAAGCGTGTTCTTTATGTTCTGTTTTTTTTTTAAGTAGTCTTTTTGTGTCTCACTCTCTTTCACTCACACAGTGAAGGGTGAAAACTGGCAATGTTGCACTTTTCAAAAGGGCCATGCAACACTGATTGACTGAGGACGTGTATGTGAGTGTCTGCAGTCTATATGTGTCCTGTGTGACTTGATATCAGTGTCATCCTCCTAATCTGTGGTGCTTTTACCTCGGTGACTTGGTAAAGGTCAATGTCACATCACAGCGGACCTGCATCGTAGAACACATACGACAGCTGAAAGTTTGCTTTTCAATTTAGTGTACATTACAACAGATAAAACGGCCAAACCGATATTAACTTATTGCAGATATACTTGTAGCAGCTTAAATATGGACTGATTCATTTGTTTAACTGTAAAAAGGTTTGCTCAGTACATATGTTAAATATCCTGTCATGTCTTAAAAAAACAAATACTCATCAAATATATTTACATTTATATTTAGTATTTACACAATGTGTGTATGTTTAAAAAAAAAAAAAGAATATATACACTATAATTGTTTTCTATACTGTAGATTTCTATTTTTTTAACTCTCAAATTTGGTTATCAGGTTAGGGTTATAGTTAGACCCTTCACAAATGTTTTACCTTACAGTGAATTAAAATACAGACATCGAGGGGACGTATGTCTAGATTATGAGACACATAAAATGCTTGTTTGCCTACTTCATCCAGAGATAATAGATTTCACTCACAGTATATACAAAGAGTATTGGTCACACAGTAAAAAAAACATTGAACAGCAGACCAGAGATTGGTTTAAGTGTGCAATATGTATGTGATTATTCTGTCCTCACTTTGTTTTATCATTCTGTTTGTGCGTTTTGATATTACAAGTACGAAATCTGACACTGAAAGGAAACAGTGAACACTCAAACCAAGCATAACTACTTTGCAGCAAATGCATTAATGAAAAACTGCGTTGGAAAGCATCCAACAAACACTGTTGTCCAATGACAAATAATTTCTATTGCTGACTGCCCCTAATCATAGCGGATACAAAAAGTTCCTGCGTAGATCTCGTAGGGTATTTTGATTGATTCCTGTATATAAAGGAGACATATTTAAATATGATATTTTTAAACATCTAATCATTCAGATGAATGCCATCGAGGTAAAAACTGAACCAATTTAACCATCATCCTAGAATCATGGCTCCTGCTCTGCAGTTTGTCCCACTAGTTTGATACCTCATTATTTGGCCCTACCCGGACCCTAAATCATCACATCTGTGAGGTCCTGATTCATATTTATTACTGTCAAATACTTATATGAGTCCCTGGAGCGGAAAACAGTTAAGAAGAGTAGAGTAGAAGAGTATAAAAAAGGTGGTGATTACACCATTTTTGCCGAGCAACACAACAGGAACTTTGATGCTCAGGGAAGTGATTTCTGTGTGCCATCGTATTGTACTCTCAGAGTAGGTGCAGTGGGGGGATCAGGTCGATCGTAGCTGCAGGTAAAGTCTGTTCATGCCGTCAGAAGCTGCTGACACACTGTAAGTAAGACGAGGATTACACAGACGGGCCTCAGATGTGCACTGAAATAGAACATCCCTATTCATAGTCCCTAAAACCCAGAAATATTTGTACCAAGGCTACTGTCACCTGATATCCAATACTTTTCTTTCAACAGGATTTTCAAGTTATGCTGTAATAAGGTTTTCAGTTCACATAAACCCACTTACTCCACCTAGTACCCACTGTGATAATAATTACTTACATTAATAGCTAAACTGTGAAATTATAAACTGCACGGTGTTAGCTTTCAAACATTGTTTGTGAAGATTATCGTGATTATCATGTTGAACCTAATGGGTGCTTATCATAGGGTTCATTTGCTACAGAGCTTATTTTCTTTATGTAAAAACCCAAAGCACAAAATGAGGAACTGAGCAGATGCTGACTTTTAGGTTCTTCTGAAACACTGTATCACCAGAATACTCTATTCAAATAAATATATTCCTAACGACGCGGGTATTAAGAACAATATCACCGTAAGGGGAGAATCCATCAAGTCAACAACAACAAAGTCTCACAGGAAAGATAAATGCTTCATTTTCTTTTTCTTTTTTTTTTTACAAACAGCTAGCATGTTAAACTCAAAGTACGGACTTGGTTGGAGGTTAAAGCTGCATTACCTGATTTTTGGCCTCTTGGGGGCAACAAGCAGTAAACACGGTTGCTTATTTACACACACAGCACACACAAAGCAACGTAAGCGTTCATTTGGAGTTGTGGTTGTGTCTACCTGATGAATTTAAGTCCACAATTCATTCTGCTTTTAGCTCTGCTTTGTTCTCCACCAACTGCTGATCTGGATCTTTAGCTGCTAAATGTTCCACTAAAATCAAATCAAATCAAGTTTATTTATATAGCCCAATATCACAAAT
>CALSBV010011423.1:5369614-5417362 GCA_943590825.1 Bovichtus diacanthus | reverse complement strand
CATACAGTTTTCCCTTCTAGTCAAGACAGAAAGATGACTGTGAGAGCTTTACAAACAGTACAAACAGTTTTATAGGACCACTGATACTACGCTTCAAGTCATTCATGCTAAATATATGTCTTTGATATTGCACAGCAAGCTGCTCCAACAGATTGAATATTTTCATTTGACATACTGGTGCTCTTTTACAATTAAAGAGCCGTTGAACTCAAAATGTTATTAGTTTAATAAGATAAATGTGTTTCCATGTCTTGATGTTGCTACAGTAGGAACTGCTGTATAGATGGTGTAACCACCACTCAGTACGAGTTAAAACAACATAGAGTATCATCCAGTGCATGGAGTAGTAGTAAATCAAAGAAACGTTTCTGTTTGGTTTTGGGGACATTACGCCACTCATTCAGGAAAGTCTTGTTGACCATCGAAAGACATTTAGAGACTATAACCGCGCAAGGCAAACCTGCTTAGAGCTAAATGCAACAGGTTTTCCATTAGATGGCAAAATATGTTGTTTGTCCATGTTCTATCACAAGACTTTGCTCCAGTCTTAATCACTACGGCCACGAGAGAGTTTTGTCCATTGAACCAGTCTGATCCTACCAGACTTCCAGTCAGGAGACCGCAGTTTGCGTCTTGTGTGAAACCAAAACGCAATGTTGACTTATTTCACATGATGTAGCTAAATTAACATATGCAACAAACTTACTTTTTTTAAACCCAAACCACAATCTTTTCTTTCCTAAACCTAACCAAGTAGTTTTGTTGCCTAAACCTAAACTGTTTCCGTTGTGGCGGCACATCATTTTAACACATTATGTGCAACCACCGCGTGTTAAGAGGCCAAGGTCGTTATTATGTATCGTATGAATGTTTCCATGATTGGGATTTGACTGTTTTTTCAATTATATGGATCATTTTGTGCCTATTATTGTCAATTAGTTTGTTAGTAATCTCGCTGTGTGTTGGTAAAAAGCCCCACCGACACTGTAGAGTTTCAATGAAATAAACTCTCTCCAGAAGGATAACAGCCTCTAAGAGGGGTCTTTGAAATGGATCCAGCCCCAAGCTCTCTATCAATTCGCTGCAGGGATTCCTTTCAAGGCAGGACCTACATCACCAAGATAGACTTTTTCCTCTGTCTGATTGTGTTTCATGAGTTCAGATACTCTCCTTACCTGCAGGTATTTATTCAAACCTACAAGAAGGGGAGTTTTCTCCTCATCCTCATCACTTTTACTTTAGGTGTTTTGCTGCTAAAGCCTTACTTACGTAGCTTATGCCGGCTAATGTTAGCATTTATTAACAAACTTCAAAGATAGCTAGATATTTATCTGACATCACTGAGTCAATTGACTTTAGGAGCTAAATTGTTAAGTGTTTGAAGTGTTTTATCAAAACAGGTAATATTTTTTTATACTGCCAGATTAGGTCAGGTTACAGCACTGCTGGTACTAATTTCTTCATTGATCCGAGAGGTAAAGAGGTCTTTGTCCAGTTACTTCAAATGCAATTTGAAGTATTGATTTGTGTGTAGGTCATATCCAATTATGAAGTGTTGTCTTCATAAAACCACCTGGGGTCTTGTTCATCAAGCATTTGTGCTGCAGTGGTCTTTGCAGCCCATTTCTTCTTAAATGTTTTAAACTCAACTAAGCGTTTCTGCTGTAACAAAATGCATCATGTCTCTTTGGGTGCTCGGTCCAGTTTCTGGGCCATCTCAGCAATTAAAGGAAAACAGTTGTCATCATCCAGGTATCCTGCGGAGGGGTTGCACGGCTAAAGGTAGCAACTGAAAAGTGAAAAAAATAAATGTTGACATAGGATAATGCGCATCTAGAGAGATCATTACAGTGTGTTGCACTAACATTACCTGCTTCTTTTTTAGATCTCGGCTGCAGAAACGCTGTTGTTTTAAATGTTGTGTACAGTGTTACACATTCAGAGGTGATGGCTAGTGTAATGCACTGTGCTGCAGGATAAATTGTCTATTTGAAGACTTTCTTGCAGTTAATTCTGTCCCACTGGTCCCTGCATAGCTATAATGAGAAATGTCCCCTCTCTTAAACCCAGAGAAATGCTGACACAAGCAGCTCACGAGCCTCCCTGGGACTGTTTTACCTCTGAAATGAGTGTTATTTCAAACCTGGCAACAATTGAGTGAAAGCAAAAAGGTACTTGCTCTAGACTGATATAAGGTGTCATTGTAAACAGGTTGAGCTGTGTGAAGCAAGAATACAGCAGCTAAAAGGAATGCACAATGTTGGTTTTAGAGTGTACAAGGAGAGATCTTGTACTGGAGTGTCTTGGTGTCTTGACAGTCTACAGCAGTGATAAATAATGGATGAACTGTATTTCTGGCTTTGTTCTGATGGAAAGAAAGATAGCAGCAATTACACATGTTGAGGGCAGAGAATAGGAAAGACACTGTGTAAACATATCTATAAAAAAAAACAAAAAACTGCTGGCTTTCCCTAAATTGAAAAGACGGAGACTAGCTGTGAATGCAGATGAGGTCCTAAAAGAAAAAGAAACACATCGATAGGCTGTTCTTATCAGTATCTGCATCTCATTAAACACTGATGGGGGGGTCCCTGCAATAAATAAATGAATACAAACCATTGATTAGAGCACACCGTAAACTCCCCAGTGATGAGCTGGGTAACATTTGAACGCCCTCATTGATATACTTTTCAATGATGAGCCCAGTTTGTTTTTAAATCCCTCAGTTAACTCTTTTTTTTGTCATCAATTGTTTTATTTTTGGAAAAGAAAACAACTAATCATTGTCATTGCATTAAAAACCAACATTTCAGAGTGTGACTACCCCCACTAGGACCATGGAAGGTCATCCCTCCCCCCACTCATGTCCCCTCCCTTCCCATGATGGTTGTACATTGCATATATTCATAGCTTTACTGCTGCAAAGGGCTCTTACATACATTATAATGCCATACATGTAGATTGAAGCGAGAAATCTTCAGAAAAGACATCAGCCATTTATTGTGTACTTACGAGTGACTGAGGAGGAGTCCATCTGAAAGGGAGCATTTTATTTCTGCTGTTAGACCTGCAAATAAAATATGGGATTTGGAGATATACAGATCCAGTGATGAGGTATTGTTCCAAATCCACAGCCTGGAACAACAGGGTATATGCACACCCAGTAAATCTGATTGGGTAGAAGATACTACTTTCCAGAAAGAGGCCACTCCAGGACCTTCCCAGTACATGTGCAGAAATGAGCAATACAGCTCTTTCAATACAAGTGAAGACGCAGAGAGAGAAGGAGGTGGTGTCCTTTACAGCCTTGCTGAACTTTCCAGGGTCCAACACTCTCCCTGAGCTTTAATGGCTCGAGGTCTGCCGAATTCATGTTTGGTAAAGGATGACTGACAGCTAGTTAGAGCTCTGCAGCTAACAATGTGGGAGAGAAGGGAAAGAAGAAGGACATTAACCTCGGACATTGAAGCAATGTGGCTTGAAAATCCTTTCGACAGTTAGCAAAAGGGAAATAAACGAAGACCTCAGCTGTGATAAGATTCAGAGAGAAGAGCCTGACAGCAGACTAACGAAGCATCTGATCCCCCGACATCTTTATTTGCTCTTTCTTCTTCTTTGCTATATTGTGTCAGTCATACAATGGAGTAATCCCAAAAACTAGGCATTATTCCTCCCCCAACTTCAGTTCTGTCACAGCGTCATTTTAAATTTGTATCTTTGCAACCTAGATTCACTCTTGTTTTGTCCGCTTAGCATTTCGCCTCGCTATATTTGCGTTTCTTCGGCACAGTGTCTTTTTTTAGCTTCCTTTCGCTGTATTTTTATAGAGGTTGATACCCAGAAAGGTCCCAAACACAGGAAAATTAGAAGTGGGTCATGTGGTGATTGAGAGGAATTATTTTTGTATGAGTCTATATTGGTTTTTAGGAAAGTCATACTCGTTCTGCCTTTTAAAAAGTAAAGGCTGAAGGTTGAGAGAGGATTTACTCAGGTCTGCCTCCCACAGGGAATCCTGGAGCCCACTTTCTTTCTTTTTTAACCTCTGTTTATTGGGGAGGAGGGGTTCAAAAACAATTTAATATCTTGTGAACATGTATTATGTATATGTATTAGTGTAGATAAACCAAAATAGAGAAAAACACGAAGGGATATGAGATATCATCGTAAATAACATTGCATTATTAATTACCAGTCATGGAGTTTATCTTATTGAAATGATACATAAAAAGATTCCCAGGTAAAATACAATATATTCAGGAGCCCACTGTCTTGCTCACGTCTCCCTGGGTCTCACCGAGAGCACATCTCGAGCAGGCACAAGGCACCGAGAGTGAGACCTGAGATGGATGCTTTTTTGAAGATATACACTTAAAAGTCATGCACCTTGACCTCGATTAAGTCCTCTGATCACGGAGAAAAAATAAATGTTACAGTCGGGGAGAACTTGCAGCGATGGGAAACGATTGATGTGCAGCGCTTAAAGGCTTATTTGGCAGATAGGAAAGAGATCTGTTGGCATGAGAAAATAACAGCTGCAGGTAGTTTGGGGTTCAATCGAAATAAAGTTTAAGGGCAATTAAAAAAAAATAAGGAATCATTCTACGGAATGAACAGTTCCTGTGAAATGAGTAGTTGTATTCAACAATGACATACATATCTTTGAAAAATAAAAAACATTTTTTTTTAAACGGGCTTTTTTGCTTTCTTGCTGACGGTAGGATGACAGATTGATACCACTCTCAGTCTGTAGGCTGCGTTAGCTGTGCTGGACCACTAGACAGTTAGCTTAGCTTAGAATAAAGACTATAAACGAGTGGAAACTACTATTCTGATCCTGTCCAAATTTTTAAAAAATATGACCGCTAACTCCTCTGAAGCTCACCACCATCTTGTTTGGTTATTACGTAGCAACACTGAAATACATAGACATGTGGATTTTACGGGAGTTCCTCGCTGTAGGCTATTTCTTCTAAACTGTTGTTGCACAGTACATAGTCTAGTTAAACACAAATTGCCCTTTTCTTCTTGTGTATGGGAGGAAAAAAAAGAGATACAATATGTTAAGAGAGTTTTATAGGTGTTGGTATTTGCGGAGAGCTAGTCTCGGCGTTCCCCCCTGCTTCTAGTCTTTATGCTATGCTAAGATAAGCTAATCGCCTCCTAGCTTCACCATTGTACTCAACCTACATGAGAGTGGTATCCAGCTTCTCATCTAACTCCCAGCAACTTTAATTCCTCAAACTACAGTTATTCTTTTGAAATGAGTAACATCTAAAACAGGAACATGCAGTTCAAGTAAGCAATGACGGCCTAAAGTATTTATCAGGTCATTTCTGGTGACTGGATATTGGATGTTAACGTTCTGAAAAGACAAGCCTTCACAAATATTCCCTGATGAATGTACAGATCTTCAAGTCTGTAGACTTAAAACAAGCAGCTATAGGCTATTATCTAGGTCATAACCTAGAAGAATATCCGTCCTGGGGGGTATTGGGGTAAATATTGCACCTTTGGAACCACTTTGCAGTAATTTACCCTGAGCACACTTCTGCTGCACAGGCTGTTCTTATTTAATGGTCATTTCATTGTAGGACACTTTAAGAAAAGTTGTGTTGTTCTGAAGAGAGCTGAAACAAAACCATTCTAGTGGACTCAAGTAATAATTCAAGTAATAATAAGGAAATAATATTAGAAATTACTTTTAGAGAAGAAATACAATTTCACATTGATAGGAAACACCGATGTCACTCTTATTACCTTCGCCACCATTATTGCTTTTGCTATGTCTGTCAATGCCAGTGTGGCATGAGACTTATGCAGTATCCAATGATAAACGTGGCAGATTATTCACTCTAAATCATTTCTGTAGTGCTTTTTATAACAATGGGTCCTTCATTCAGACAGAAGTGAACAAAAGCAATAATGTTACCCTTAACGTGTGATGTACAGTATAGTGCTGGGATCCTCACAGTATGGACATTGAACTATTGGACTCAATTTCCCATGATCCTTTGTGTATAGACCCTCCCTTACTTCCTGCGACCTGATGTCACCTTTTCGCACATAGGTGTGAAAACTCAGCTGATAAAACCAAAACACAGCCACCTGTCTCTTCCCCCGACGGACCTTCCCGGTGCCACGTTGGTTCCCCATGGCATCGGCCCAGCGGAAAGCACGCCACCGCAGCCCGCAGCATTGGATGGCTCTCGGATCACTGGACTCTCTCCTTTAATGGCAGAGGACGCGAGAGCCTGTCCAAAGTAAACAAGTTTAGTAGTGGCGGTTCTCCACAGCTGGCTAGCTCATTAGCTGTAATCAGCAACAATGATTCGACCGGCAACACGCCGCCACAACAAAGACAACATGCTGATTTTCTTCAACTCAAAGGATTTGCCAGCTAAGCTACCAGCTGAGAGCGAAGTAGCCTTTGTATTCATGAACTGAACCTCCACTGGGCATAGTATATTAGTTAGTATACATTACCTTTACACGGCTAAGTAAGCAGAACTGCAATACTGTTGTAAATGTATGTACATGAGTGGTTTTGGTGTTATTCACAGAGCTGCATTGTGTAATCTGCTGTATTGAGCTAATGGGTAACATTAGGTTGTTTCGCCAGTTGATGTGTTAGTAGTGTACAGTACACACAGACTAACCATCTTCTTAACCCGGCACCTTTATCATACACATACACATTTTACTCTGTTAGAGTTGATGCCCCCATTGAGGTGACTTGGTGTAAATGAAGTCTACTAATTAATATAATTAATAATTACTGTATATTAAATCTAATAATTAATAATTATTTTTGATAAATATTACTTCCTTCTGATAGCCATTTTAATGTCTTTTTGACCTAATGCACCTAGGTTATTGTAGTGCCAGTTATTATCAACCCCATTTTATGAATATTAATCGTTTTTAATTATCATTAATATTTGTTAATAACCAGACTTTCTCATACCAGAACCACTAACAATAGCATCCAGATTGTTCTTATAGTGTAACATGTGTGGTGACAGTTTAGAGATAGATTCACAATGCACAAAGAGTGAGCAAAAAACCCTTTGTTGTCACCTTTAGAAAAAAAAACACAAAGCATTTTTTGTCTGCACATTTCGACTTTGTCTAGGCGGTCTGTATTTACTGTCTGGAAATCGAAGGTTGAGTTCCGCAGCTCGGTTTTAATAACATTTTGCTGTGACATGCCCTTCCCCTTTCACACAAACAGCTCCTTTGGCTACCTGAGTGGTTAAGGCCAAAAGGTTACAAAATCGGTCAATACACATGCAAATCCGCAAAAATAATTAGCTGCGCTAGCTCCAAACGTAAGACTAGCATCCTTTTGCGTACATGGGGATAAGAGCCCAGTGGGAAAAGAGAGCAGATCCATAAAAATGCCAATAAGCACGCCCGAAGGTGAATCTTTAAGCTTATCGATACCGTATTAAATGCTGGCTGGAAATACATTCATAAGAGTCTGTCTTTCACTATCACAACAGGTACATACGGTATAACAAAGCAGGATCCACGTGAACAATTTAATTGCTTCTTCTGCTGTGTGAAATATGAATTCCGTTAGTGACTGACAGAGCATAAAGTGAGTTGTTAAGAAGAAACAAACGGCGATTATGAAATGACGTTCCATCGGTCCGAGGGCTTACATTGGATCGAAAGAGGACACAAACTAGCCTCCAGCATCCCAAGGATCTGTCACATTGATGCAGTACACTCAAACAAAATGTTCGGAGCACATAATTCCCTGGCCTCTTCAGTTTCCTGGCGCTGGAGTGAGGAAAAGAACATGTAAAAGGTTCCTTTAAAGAGCAAGTGATAACCAGAAATATATATTTTTTTCTTTTTTTTGTGGAAACTTGCACCAGAGGCTTCATACACAGCCCTTTTGATCTTGTGAGCTGTGTTCCCATGCTGCAAACATGTGTGTGCATGTGTGCGCGTGTGCGTGTGTTTGTGTGCACAAGTCTGTGCATCTCTGAAAGATGATAAGCCAGGGATTTAGGCCATGGTTTTCTAGGTTATACCTAAAAGCCACCTGTCCGTCTAAAACACAGTCGGATGATTTAAAATATTAGTACAGAAATAAGTGCTCATGTGACTGGAGAGGAAATCTCTCTCTGTCAACCCAAAAAGCAAAATAACAGTCTGCCCAAAATAATAAGCCGGAGCTTTCTGCTCACTGTCCGTCAGAATTTCAGGAGTCATTCTTTAAATTGTTGATGCAGGATTAACAGCCACCAGGCACTTTTTGAAGAATGCTTTGCTTACAACTGAAACTCTAAGAGCACGTAAGGATCCAGCCATTAAAGCCCCCCGGGCCTGTTAAATGTGAGTTAAATGTGGCAGCATGTGGAAGGATTTGCTTCATTATGAGGCCAGTCTCGTTACTGAGACTAAATGCAAATTTAGCCTCATTTACAATGAACTCTAACTTATTTTTATTTTTTTTTGAAAGCAAAACTTCGATATTTTAATTATTTTTAGAACAACACTAATGATAGTCTTGAGTTTGGTATTGATCATATGTTTAAGACGAGAATCTCGGTGGAAATGTACGATCGACACAAACATTTTTGATGAAAGCAAAGCTAAACTCAGAGCTACCTTTTGTCACTAAAGAGGCCTCATTATCCCAAACTTTTGGGGAAATCACATCAGTAGTCAAAGTGTTACAGCACCACAGTGGGAACTTAAAAGGGAGGCATTCCATTTATTTATTTTTGATTAAATGGGAAGTTATTCATGCATTTTTAATGAGGTGGCCATCTCACTGACAATGACTATGTCAAAAAAAGTTTCAGTGTTGTCTGACTGAAAAAACTATACAAAAACCGAAACAGTCAGAGGTTTTCCATGTCAACAGAATAACAGAGGACTCAGTCAGGGAGGGGCTTCAGCTTCTAACCTGTGGAATACATTTGTTGGGTTTATTGCCCCCCTGATTTATTACAGGCTTTGTGTGTGAGATGCTAATTTTATGCCGCTTTATTTACGTTTTTATACTGGCCCAGTACACCAGAACAAAGGCCAGGAACAGATACAATACCTTCTGTCGCTTCACACAGGATTTACATGCACACACACACACACACACACACAAACGCACAGTGCTATATATATAGAGATGGACTGAGACAGATCTGTTTTTTTCATCATCCTATGCTCAAGAGCTGTTTTGACCCTGCAAACATGCGATTGACCTCTATAGAGAGGAGGAAAAAAAGATGAGACATTTCCAACACAGGATCCAGTGACACGACTGTGAAGGACACCCGCAATCAGCGTAAATCGATTACAAGTGTACTCACACTCTTCATTTATTTAGCCTTTTCACTGCACCATGGCCAATCACTATCGTCGCCAGAGCACTGTAATAGCCAGATGTCACTTGAATTCAACTGCAGCGGTAAAATTCCAATTTGTTTGCATAATTAATAGAAACTCCAGAATACCGAGGGTCCCCATTACAATCCACTGATATTATAAACCTTTCAGTGCACATAAATAAATCAGCCTTCCCCACCACTCAATTGTTTGAAACTCCTCCAGGATATGAGGAATATTATTATTCCATTACAGGCGAAGAGGCATGGCATGGCATGAATGTCAAGGTGAGTACATTGGGCATGTCACATTCACATTCATACTGTAGATTCCGGGGACTTTGAACTAGATTAAAGAGGGGCAGGCATGATTTGCAGCTCAACTCTGCATGCAGTGCAGCAGGAGGAATCTCTCCGAGCACACTGAGCAAAAAAAGTTTCTCTGAGCTGCCAAGATGGCTGTAATTGAAGTTCTCTGTCACACATTCAAAACGTAGAGAGCCATCCCAAGCATTCTGCAGCAGTCAATCTCAATTTTTGTGCAGTTTTCCTCCCCAAGTTTTTTCTCCAACGTTTCCCCTGCTCAGCTTGGTTGAGGTGTATTTTGTAGTTGTACCTGAAGAGAAACGTGGTCCTCATGAATGTTTGGCAAACAGCAATTTAGCGCCACAAGATGATTGATTAGCTTTGGGAAAACCTTTCTACACATCCTGCACTTCTGTCAATGTGTTTCTGCATAAAGTAAATGGAGATAAATAGTAGGAAGTACTGTATGTGGCTATATTTGGCTTTTTAAAGAGCAGCAATTATGCACTGCAATGCAGAGCACACAATCTCATCTGATCTGGCAGGAGTTCAAATCAAGTTTATTTATATAGCCCAATATCACAAATTTTACATTTGTCTCAGTGGGCTTTACAGACTGTACAGGATACGACACCCTCTGTCCTTAGTTGACATGTTGACAAGTTGTGAGTCCAGGGCCCGGCCCTCAGCTTTCTGGGGCCCGAGTGGGCAGTGGACTGTACATTACGTTAGTTAACGTATAGTTGCAGGTTTTAAGGAAGTGCATGCGCAAATTAAGCCTAATCTAACAAAACTGCCTTGATCATATGAATGATTTCCATTTTCATGTCCCGCTGCCAGTTTATATTGTATACAAATAAAATTAAATAAAAAAGGTTTAACCAAAAACGTAAGTGAGAAAGTTTAGTTTAGGGTGCCCCAGTAGCTCACATTGGTGAAGTGGTCAACCCATGTACTGAGGCGGCCAGGGTTGAGTCAGCTGTACTGTCATTAAAAGCAAAAAAGGAAAATTTTAAGTTTAGCTCAAATGAAAAATAACAGCTCTTTTTTACTTGTTTCAGTGTAGGATGTGACAGTATAAAACAATGAGACAATCACCTAAAAATCAACCAACTTGAACATGATGATAAAATTAATGCAGTGAAAAAGAAATGGCTGGTACGTCTCTAACATCTCTTTCGGATAGTTTACCACACAAAAGCCCACAAACCAGATGTTGACTAGGGTTAGGTTCAGAGAAGCAGAAAAGTGATTCTGAAAGAAAACATTGTCAGCAGTAAGAATGTGGTGTCATTTTAATCGGTTTGCTTAACATTACATTTAGCAAACCAATAGGTACCGGTAGGTGTAGGTACCTACGCATCGAAAATATGTTGTGAATGCTGTTGCATCTTCTGGCAAAGACGACACGTCACAATAATGTTCCACCGAAATGAAGAGAAAATGTGAACAAATGAGATTCTGCTCATGCAGAGTCCCTGAAAGTTATAACAAAACATTAGATTGAACTACAGTATGGTATTAAATATAATTACAAAATGATTGTATTTTTCTTGCAAACAAACCCTCATACCGGGCATTTAAGATAAGTAACCATTTTGTTTGTTCTTTCCAAGATAAACTTTTCACTCTGGAAATGTGCAGACCAACAATGCACTACAATTAAAAAGAAAAGAAGAAAAATAATAACCAAGTAAAACAATATCTGTGCAGACAGAGAAATAGAATGAACAGAAAGGACTTGTTTATGAGCCTCCGTGTTCTTTGGCTTTAGAACAGCTATACTGTGGGAATGATGTCATATTTCCTACCATAATTGATGCTGGGTTTTGCCTGGTGACTCGGATATATTTTAGTCTGACGTCCGGCTGACGTCCTCTGACTGATATTCACTGACTCTCCACTTCATTTGATGAGAGGCTCTCAGTTGTGTCAATACAAAGCCCTCAAATGAAGAGCTACAAGAAGAGGTTTTGAAGCGACTGTGTGTCATACAATCTAAAAATTATGTAGTTTGACGACCACACACACATACACACACACTGATAGGTTTTCAGCTTTAAGCTTTGTCTTGTTTCCCACTTTTCTATCTTTCTTTCTTATATCATTCATGTCCGATTCTGTCCCACAGGAGGAGAACAATGATCATCGTGATGAAGTAAGTCAAGGTCTGCTTTTGACTCATGATATCATCTCTGCCACTGACATTCTTTTACAGTCTAATGCTCCTTATGTCTTCCTCATTGTCTCACCCAGGAGATCCTGCCACATGTCCGTTGTTCACTAATCACTCCTGGGCCACTATGTGGGTTAGGGTTGCTTACTGGTGCTGTTCAGTTGCCTTGGATGCCACCTGATCTTTACAGTGGAAATTAGGGAATTAATACATGCTTCTGCAAGTGTAATTCGAGTGAAGCAGCCTGAACCAGTAACCCTGTAAGACTGCAGGATGCATAGATAAAATAGCGACCGCAGACAGAGTACTCAGGATCTTCCTGCTCTCCTTTAAATTGTGGCCTACTTTCAGTGAGACGGAAAATGACGCCTCCTTTTGATGGTTGGGCTGTCTGTTTAAACAAGTTCGACATAAGAGAGACTTCAAAGCCAGCGAACAGGATGTTGCATGTGGTTACATCACACATTTTGATTTAAAACAAAGAATATATGCGGTTAATGTGTTGAATATGTGATCATCAGTTATACTCTGGTGCACATGAATGCCTAAGTCTGTGGGCGTGTGAACGTCGGACTTGAACCAAACAACCGTTCTATGGTCGAGACGATGCTCTCAGACCGCCAGTCTGAAGGAACTCTGGAGCGGTTCATTTCATTCCAACTGATATCAAGAAGCGAACCATTTTTGTATCATCTCATTTCCTGCCGCTATGAGACTTGTTCGCCGGTAGTACAGCGGTCAGACAGGCAGCTCAGGAGTCTCCTAGTGGCGTTGAGTTTAGACGTTGTTCGGATTGGCCACCAGCCTGCTGTTTCGGCTCATTTTCTCTAACCAGTGTGAAAGCGTGATATAATTAGCAAGCTAGCTAGCTAACTAGCCAGCTGTTATATTAGTAAAATTGAAAATTGGAATGTTTTACCCACACAGTCTTGTCACAGCGTAGGAAAGCACATTATACACAGTGAGGAGCCAACTGTTTGACCAATAATCAAAGGAGATTTTCACCACTTTTGTTTTCCAATTTCTGGACTGAGTTTTGCCTTTGTGATCACAAACCAGACCAGTTAGAAAACGTAAACAATGCATCATCCTCACATTGGTTCGATTCAGTAACCGGACCTTTACATGTGAACCTGTCGTTGATTATCACGCTGAAACCCTGCATGTTTTTGTGTATTTTTGAGCATGTCATGAAATATGTGTATATTTTTAGCAAACTTCTTTTAAAAAATCATCAAAGAATGAGAGCAGAATGGCTGGTTCGTAAACAGTATTCGCAAGGTGCTGATAAGAGCAATGTGCCTTGCTGCTGAATCATCATGTTCTACACAACACTGATGTTGAAAACCGGGAGTTCATCAAAATACCTTAGTCACAAAAGCAGCAGCAAACAATAGACGTGACAGAGGACATTAAAGCAGAAGCAGCGTCAGCACATAAGAGAGCAGTAAAGCAATAAGGTTTTTAAACTTAACTGTGCTTTAAGAACCGTGGAGGAGATGTGAGTCACCGTTGGCGATGACTGGCAGAACACAGAGAGACTGTAAACACTTTCCATGTGGAGCTGAACGATAGCACCGAGGTGACAAGACAAGACAAAAAACCACCGTCCAGTCAGCTAGAGCAGCGGCTGTAAAGCAGCTGAGGTTTCAATTCGGTGTTTGTTGCCGTCTCGCTGTCTGCCAGGTTAGGTGGGAATCTTTGAGCAGCTGAAGGTTTGTGGTGTTGATGCTTTAAAGGTCAAACTAAAACAAAGTGATTGTGGTGGCAATTGGTGTTATATATATAATTGATATTATCTGTGGAAGTGTTTGTTTTTTGTTTCTTTTTTTTGCTAAGATCGAACAACTGGTGTTGATTTTTAATGCTGGATGTCACTAAAAGTACAATGAAAAAGCAACGTGCATCTTTGTCTTTATTGATACATATTCCAAATCTTTGTTTTAGACATACAAAGGAAGACGTCCCCAACAGTAAACTATAGACCTGTGTTATAAAAAATAAAAAAAACAGAGGTGGAAGAAGTGTTCAAATCATTTATTCAAGTAAAAGTAACAATAACACACTGTGATAACAATCCAATACAAGTAAAAGTCCTGCATTAAAATATTTACTTCAGGAAAAGTATTGAAGCAACAACATTTACTTGACATATCAAGAGTAAAAATACTCACGATGCAGTGTTATATTATTATATTACTGGATCAATGTTTTTCATGTAATAACAGGTAAGTGGTGCATTAATGTTGTAGTTAGTCACGGTGCAGCTAATTTGAACTACTTCTGTTCTTTTTTTTACCATTAATTGGAGTAGGTTAATCTAAAACAAGTACAAAATTTGAAATTAAATGGAGTATAATTATACAATAGCATGAAATGGCAATATTCAAATAAAGTACAAAGAAACAGAGAAAACACATTTTACATTAGTGTTAAAGTATGAAAATGAAGCGTGACTCGATAAAGATTCAGAATCTGTGCTTTGAATGATCCCGTTTCATCTTCTAATTAACAATGGGAAACTTTTTATGAGCAACTTTTTCCAAAGGAATATTTCAACATTTTGAGAAATATGCTTATTAGCTTTCTTGCCCAGAGTTCATTTACACTCATGTTTGTGATTGTATTTTGTTTAAGGCTTTATGCTATGCATAGCTAACAAAAATAAAGAAAAAAGACAAAATAATGAACGTACACCCTAAACTGGTATAACGCTTCAGTGTAATTCAGAGGTGAATTGCCAGGAACATAAAGTATATTTTATTTACCTCCTGTTAACACGATCCCAGTCCTACATATATACATGCATTGCATTTACACATGGTTCATTGTGACTGATACTTGTGTGACAACGGATGCCCTGAAAAAACATTAGATGTAATCATCTAATTACAGGCTGCAGGAAACAAGATCTGTTAAGTGTTTACACATTCAGTAAAAGCACATATGGGTGTGTGCACACATCTTCACGCTTGAATTGAAGCTCTGTCACACACAAACACAAGAGGATGGCGTCATGTTAGGTCACTGTGCAGCTGAAGTGTCTCTTAGGAATTGCTCTGGAGGGGGGGGGGTTCCCCTAATTACATTTTACATAGCAGGCAATACACGAGTCATACATTTTCCTAATGATTTCACTGGAGCAACTCACAGCAAACTTTAAAAAAAAGTAGCTTTCCTCGGGGTCTGATTTAGTTGCAATTTAATTTTTTGGAACATAGCTATCGATCTTGACTGTTGGATAGAAAGGGCTTAGCTTTGTTTTGTGGGCCTTTGTTCGACTCTTACATGAGATGTGGAAAAAACCCACTGAATAAATCTTAAACCATTGTTTGTAGTAGGTCAAAGGCAAAACAATCCAAAGGGATTGAAAGAATCAAAGGCGCAAAGATTATCAGTATAAATTGCTAAAGACATTTACAGAGACATAGAAAAACAAGAGGATCAATGGTAAAACCTAAACGCTTTAAAGGTGCAGACAAAAAAAAGATTAAAAATGAAAATAGATCCTTGGGAAGCAAGAATAGCTCCAACTGTCAGAAAAGCAGCAGGTCTGTGAACATGATATTGAAGTGTGTCCGCTGGTTACATAAAGACATTTCAAGTATCACTTGTTACTAAAACCACTAGGGCGAAATTGTCTCTTCTGTTTCTCGGATGAGAAGATCTTGATCAATAACATAAAGGCTCAGGGTCACATTGAAACTCAAGCTTTTGTTTAATACAGTTTTCAGAGATGAATGCTCGTACCTTGAAGACATTTTAAAGTATTACATGACAATATGTTGATTCACTGGAAGCCAGGTAGACATTGTAAAGCCTTGACGGACCAGGGATAGTAACTCATGCACATAAATGAATGAACATTTTATATTTTATATATATATATATCTATATATATATAGATATATATAGAGAGGAATAGTTGGACATTTCTGGTAATATGCTAAGTGTTCGATGAGAAGAATGATACCACTGCGTTAAATATGAAGGTGAAGCCATAGCATAATGGCCACTTTAGCATAAAGACAATAAACAGGGGGAAACAGCTAGCCTGGTTCTGCCCAAATGTAATAAAAAATAAAAAAAGTCTACCAGCACCTTTAAAGCTCACTAGTTAACATGGTATATCTCATGTGGTTAATCTCTACAAAGAAAACATTTTTAAAACCACAAGTTTTACAAAGGGTTAGGTGCCGGACTATTTATTGGCCGGGAGCAATGATTTCTTGAAGTCTATGCTGGTTGCCTGAGTAAGATACTGTACTATACAAGATACTGTACTATACAAGATACTAACCCTAACCCTGCATCAAGACTGCTCCGACCTGCAGTCACAGATTCAACAACACCAACCGCACAGTCTGCACTATGTCAGTTAATGCAGGGGTCCCCAACCACCGGGCCGCGGACCAGTGCCGGGCCGTGGATCATTTGGTACTGGGCCGCACAGAAAGAATTTTTTTGTGTTGGTAATATTTATTGTAAACATTTTTATGTATTATATTATATATATTACAATGTAATAATAATATAAATAAAGTGCATAATATAAAAAGGAATAATTACATTTACATTATATATGTAATAATTAAATTATATGTGTGTTTCCTTATGCCTGCCACATAGTCCGTAGAATGAAGAGCAGTCTTGCATGAAACCGGTGGTGCAAAAAGGTTGGGGACAATGTATAATGTGCCCTTGAAAAAAGATGGGAAAAGATTCCCCTTCAATGAGAGAGGGCCATTGTTCACTAATGATCTCTGAATCTCCAATGTGAACATTGGTAATAGAATTTTGATTGAACAGATAATTGAATTTTCCTGCTAGAAATTAGAGTTAGATCAATTGATAGGAGAGAATGTGAAGTGAAAACCACTGCACCACTTGTCAAGTCAATTTATTTAAAAAGAACAATTACAAACAGCTAATGTGAACTAAAATGCTGCACAGAGAAGCTTAATGTACATGTACATGTAATAGACTATTCATAAAAAGAGTCAAAGCAGGGTAAGACATGGACTGCTGAGAAGAAGCTGATATATAGAATAGTAGTGGAGAAGACTGAAGGTACAAACTGGTGCCAAATCGGTTTATTAACAAAAGATTCTCAAAATCAATTCTGTATGGAGGCCAGAACAGAGGAGGGGTTCTTCTTTGGTCCTCGTACCAATGAGGATCCATATTGCTGCATTTTGGACGAGCTGCTGGCAAGACTAACTGACGGACTCCCACATAAAGAGAGTCGAAGTAAGGAGACGCAAGCAATCTCCAGGTCCCGAGATAGATAGTATATTTTTGCAATTGACCTAAGGTAGTAATATTATGTGTATGTCAAATTTTAAAGCAGAAAATCATTTGACACCTTCGAAGAAGTGAAGATAATAGACTTTCGTAGTGCTACAAAGGTTTTCACAGGTGAGGATTCAGGTTTCACACTTCTGTTTAGTGAAACGCAGCAGACATATAAGGATCTAGTGAATGGGGACAACAAATATAGACCAGAACGCCACATAACGGTACTTTGCAAAATGTCACCCTTTTTTGGAGGGATAGAAAACCAAATATCCATTAGATAGCAATGCAATTTGATACATTAGTGTCTTTGGATTATAATTTGGACATGTTTTTATGCATTTATTTGAACCTGAGCGATACCTTTAAGGGATTGTTTAGATTTTTTGAAGTATGAGGTTCTTATCCATAGTCAGTGTATTACCTAAACTACATTATCGCCCCAGTTTGGAGAAACAGACTGGAATACCAGCATGTATGCAAAGCAATATAGTGCTGTGGACGGGGCAGCAGCAATTTATGCCACCTAAAAGAAGGTCCACCTAAAAAAAAATCAATATCAGTTAAAGTGCACGCTATATTTAGATTATTTTCACGGCTTTATCTTGCTGGCAGACAGCCCTTTCCAAATGGGAACTGAAGCCTTACTTCTATCATAACCCTGTTTGGTTGCTTAGCTTTCATACTTGTTCGTAGTTTCAAACACTAGTTATGTTTTCACTTCGAGACTTTCAGATTGAGGACTAAACAACGTGTTTGGCGAAAGTTACATGTTGGGTAACACTGACTTTGGTTGCTGGAGTGTAATAAAGAGCAGAACAGAGATGCTAACGTTAGCCTAAAGTCTGACGGCATCTACGACACAGCTTCCACACAGTGGAGAAATACTATACAGTGGATGTGTATGCCTCATTTTCACTGCATGGTTCGGTTTGACTCGACTCCACTCACTTTTGGTAGAAGGCCTTGATTTCATTTTCCACGGCAGATAGTGCCCGCTCAGTGTAGGCCGGATTTTCAGCTGATCACTGTTGCGACACCGCGTGAGACTGCTATGACATCATCTTTCGACGCAACACTCGCTGAATACTTTTATCAGCTACCGCACAAAGGAATGTCCAGACTTGGCCAACTGTGTGGCGCAGTGTATGGCATAGTTTTGCAGGCTGCCATTTATCTAAAAAAAAATTGTGTTTCAGTGAATAAAAACATTGCGGTCACTATGGAGGGTAGCTTGGCAGTTTGTGCAAGAGGTATGTGCAAGTGACAATTCTCTCTGACCAATCACTGGTCTGCAGTGTTCTGACTTCATCCTCTAGTATGTACTGTACACATGTATTTGTATTGGACTCTGGCGTTTGTCAGCAGCTTGTGTGTTATCTTTGGAAGCGGACCCACTTTCATCAGAGTCAAAATGAAGAGAGGAAATGTGGCATGTCTCGAGACACGCAGGTCTTGAAACTCGAGACAATCAGGTATGATTTACTGGCCTCTAGTGAAGGAGATTTTTTAATATGACACCGTCCCTTCACATGCTCTTCTATTTCTGCTCTGATGGATTTCAGATTCAATTTTTGCTGCTATATAATTGTGAAGAGCAGTGCACTGACTGCAATTTTCAGACGCCTTCGTCAAATCCCGTTTCAGTGCACTTTGTGTAAAAGAACCAAGCAACTGACACAGGAAAGTGTATTAGACTATAACCATTGTGTTAATGCCATGATTGACAAGCAGTAGGCTACAATATTTGTCTAAAATAATGTAACATACAGTACAGCAATTAAATGAATTCGTCGGATATATGGTGACAGTCTTGGCGTTATGGGCCTTACAAAATGAACTTCTGTCTCAGTTCAAAATTGTCATCAGACATCCTCATGTTTCTCTGTGAAACGTGTTCTCATATAAATGTCAAGCCCGCGCTCGCTCTCTTTATTAGCGGCCCATCCTGTTTGTTTGTCCAATAGCCGCTGCATTAGAATATTATCGAGTGCATTTATATTTGTCTTTGAATGAAAGTACATTGTCTGACAATAAAGAGTGACAACTTACTAATCAGTTCCGCAACAGTTCCCTTTGATAAGTGGACGTGTGTGTTTGTTTCTGGTGTTCTGGGATTTATTTGCTTTCACCTCCCCTTGATGGGAATGCACCTAACATTTCCATATTTTTGTCATACCTATAGTGAACATAAAATTCACCTGACAGCTTGATGGAAACACTGCACTGTGGCAAAGTAATATCAAGCTCCATTTTCCAAAGAAATGCTTTGCACTACTGAGCAGACAATTTCTATGCTGGCACAGATGAGAAACATGGAGCTTATTTATCGAAACAACCGAACAGTTCTTTCAGATCTAATTCTTCTGCTCTTCTGCTGCTTATGACTTATTCTTCTCTTATGTCACCATGAAACGGATTGCTACCTCTTTTTGTTTATTTGTCAGCAGGATAACGGAGAAACTACTCACCCATTTTTTTTAGGAAACTTGGTGCAAGGTTGTAACATGGACCAAGGAAGAACCAATTGCATTTTGGAGGAGATCCGAATCACAGGGCAATAACTTTAATAACTTTTCACTTTTGTTACCATTGCGAGATGGAGGTCTGCAAGTGCCCTTCTAGGTGGTTGTTGTGGAAAAAACTATCAATGCCTGAAGATTTACTTTAATGATCATTAATGATGTCAAGCAGAGCCTATTTGTACTTTACGTGAACTCTTACCTGGACTCACTTTATGAATCTGTCTCCATGCTGATCAAATATGAGACAAAAATGTACGGATCTGAATAAACAACCCTGTCTGTTAATAAAAGTGAGATACCACAATATATTACTCAAAGAAACTTTGACATTTTGGGAATTATATTATTATTGTTATATTTGTTGAGATACTAATTACATCTCGACAGTAATAAATCAAATGCTCTGTCAAAAAAATAATAAAATCCGATATCTGTGACTGTCGCAAGCCTGTTATATGCAGGTCCACTAAAGAGAGATTCCTTCTACTTATGAAATGTTTTCATTGAATTAACTGTTTGAGGCCCAAAGAGGTCAAACTCTCCAATACTTCCCTCCAAAACAGATTTCCCTCTTTCATGCCCCATTTAAGCTTTGGTAGGTAACATTTGAGAAGCCAGCAAGAGTAAAATAGATTTTTTTAAATTATCCAACCAAAAAACCCAGCCCAATTTTGCCAACTCTTTTCCAATAAAAGTAGGTAGCAGCACTGGCACTTGAAGTCACTAAATCTCGCGAGAAAGTCGCCAAGTTGGCAACACTGAAGCCCATCCCTTCAGGCCTCCTTCCAAAGCCACTCCCCCAAACTTATGATAATGAATGTAAACAAGGAACATGGCTATTGTTAGTATTCACAGTTGTCAAGATTGCAGCTTGTGGAGACTGCAGGGAAACCGGCAGGTTGGCCGTCAAATTTGGAACGAATTAAATGATTGGAGTCAGTGCTGCTAGCTACTTTTTTTGGAAAAACAGTTGGCAAAATCGCACCGGGTTTTTTGGTTGGATAATTTAAAAAATCTAGTTTACTCTTGCCGGCTTTTTTAATATTACCTAGCCAAGTTTAAATGGGGCATGAAAGAAGGAAATCAGTTTTGGAGGAACGTATTGGAGAGTTTGACCTCTTTGGGCCTCAAACAGTTAATTCAATGAAAACATTTCAGAAGTAGAAGGAATCTCTCTTTAGTGGAAATACTAATAACTCATAGACATCGTAAGGGGTCACTAGCCAATACGATTGTGGACTGCTGGTTTAATCTTCAACAACACATTGTATTTTCGAAATCCATCCCATTTTTGAGTAATCAAAAAAATTGCTGTCAAATAAATGTGGAGTAAAAAGTGCAATATTTCCATCTAAAATGTAGTGAAGTATTTAAATAGTAGAACATTTGGAATACTCAGTTGAAGTGCAAGTACCTCAAAATTGTATTTAAACACACAAAATGCAATGTTATGGCCACTTGAGTGCATGAAACAAGCTGTGAACACGACACTGTAATACAATTGCCTTTTAAATTAATATGGCACATTTCTTAACGGTTGACTTTTTCTCTTCGCACAATTAAAGGATTCAAAATCAGTCCCAGTTCCCCTGGTAGTCTTCTGTCCTAGAGGTAAAAAGGCACCTGATTTAGCTGCATACTGCTGGAAGATGCACACAGAACCCTGTTTCTTATGTCTGTATTTCTTTGGTTTCTCTGGCACACAGCAGGTGAGCACCACAGACAGAGTTCCTGCTTCTGCTGCTGCACTGAACAGCGTCTCACCTTTGCCTGATATTGGACATTTCCTGGATGCCACTATGTTCTTCTGAGCAAACCAAGACACACACATACATTCTCCCCACTGGCAAACACACAGACGCACACACATCAATATCCACTGCTGTGTCAGTTGACAGGGCTTGCAACCTGATTCCTCGGTTTCAGAAGGTAGCAAAGCGCTAGCCACTACCCAGCTACCTGCCACTGATAACATGGCTGGTTCCCCGTGTCGGCACAGGTCAACACGCAGACAGACAGCACAGCAGCACTAAGGCAAGCCCTTTTAACATTCAGTGTGGCAAAAGCAATCGTAGATATCAAGAATTGCTTTTTGACTAGTTAGAATTCCAAGCCAACATATTCATAATGTAATTCTAAAGAAAGACAAATTTAATGTCTCACTACTCAAAATGTGAATCTGTCACTTAATTACAACTTGTCAACTTTTACCATTGACTTCTATTCAAACTCAATTACAGATATCTATAATTAAGTTTTTGACATGTTAAAATTCCAAGTTGACACATCTATAAAGTTATTTTTAAATAGTCGATGTTCTAATTAATGATATGAGCAACTGAATTCTCACTCGTGTGAATGTCCATTGTTGATTTTAACAATTACATTTTTACGAGTGACAATGTTCATTGTAGATGTCTAAACTTGTTCTTACATTACAGATATCATAAATGTAATTCTAGATATCTAAAATGTAATTATGACTAGTCAAAATGTAATTATTGAAATGTTTGCTTTGCATTGTAACTAGTAAGAATGTCAATGTACAATACAATGTTACAATGTAACTAGTCAAAATGTTAATATAGATATCTTCCATGACATATGTACATATTCAAAATGAATATGGTTATATGGAGCCAGTGTTGCCAATGGAAAATAGTGCACTTGCTAAATGCATTAGCATTTGTTGAATGTTAATGAGATAGAATAGCCTATTTGAAAGTTGAACGATGGCTTTGTGTCACTCTAATGATATGATGTCCACATGGTTTGTTGATATGTCGGACATATCGGAAATACAATTGTTGACATCTAAAATGGGAAATTACATTTCCACTGGTCGATGTAGATATCTTTAATAGTTGTTCTTGCTATTGAAAAATGAATTACTGAGTCTATAATTAAATTAAAGATATTGAAAAGTAATTTATATTTGTGAAAATATATTTGTATCATGTCAAAATGGACAATTTCACTTGTGGAAATGACATTTTGTCATGTCAAAATTTTAAAAACAGCCCATCGCTTTCTCTGACGTTGATGTAGATTTATATGCTGGAAGAACTGCACCTTCGTCCTCCAGAGACCAGTTTCAATCATTCTTTCTTCAGATAAAGAAAGAGAAAGGAATTGTCGGGTTAGGATCTTTTTTTCATTCATGTGTGACACAATTATCTTCCCCATTGCATTACACATTATTAAAGAAACGAGTTACCCTGCGATTGCTTGCTTGGCTGCTGGGTGATATTACATTGTGTACCTCGCCGTTCAATACTAATGAACAATTCAGTTGTTATAGAATTTCTTGTAATTCCATCTGGAGGTGTTGAGTTGCTTGTCAGTGGATCAAAACTTAATTGCAATTATCCAATCACTATGGGGACCAGGGGAGACAGGATACAACGTGATTGTCAAAAAAAACTGCCTGCTCGGTTGCGTTGATACCTGATATATGGATGACGTCATCAACAGTGGTCCTGTGGGACTGAATGGCAATTAGCAACTGACAGGAAAGTATCTCAGATTATAATTGCATGCATGCAGACACCATGAGCCGCAGACTAATCGGCCTTTTCATTAGAACGCCGATCAAAATAATCAGTGCCTGAATGGAGTTTGGGAACTGAGGTTTTTGACACGACGGCTGTTCCTGTAACCGCTCTATACGCCGCTGGAGGATGAGCGTAGACGAGTTTGTGTTGTTTTGATTCTGTGTGATTGTTCTGGGGCAGCTGGACAGCTGAGGTCCAGCACACAGACTGCTGGCTCAGTTTTGAGTGCGAGATTCTCTCGCAGACGCAGAGAATAAAGACGGCATGTAAGGCAGCATCTGTTCACCTCATCTCAAGAGTCACGCATTAATCCGGGAAACAGTGTTTCTGAAGCTCTCAAAGACGTGCTCGCACTGATGCGCACGGCTTTTTATCGGCACAAAAGCAAAGATGAAAGTTTAACAATCCATTATACAGGACAGTGATTATACAGGACAGTTACCAATGCTCTCTTTATAGTGATCAAGTCAACTAAATATGTAGAATATGGAAGCATTGTGGGAAATTACTCATTTCCAACTTCAGGTCATTGACTGGAAATATTCTATAGTAGTAATAATTTATTTCAGTCCTTATTGACAATTTTGCAAGAATAATGCACCTGAAAATATATAAATAAGAATAAGGCATTACATTAAAAGAAAAAAAATAATATTGAACGATTTTGAATATATATATATATATATATATGAATATATACTGTATATTCTAAAAGGCAACCCTTTTACTACTTGAACCCATGCTAGCTAGAACCCATACAGTATAAAATATTGATAAAGGTCAGCATGGTCCTCTATCTGTCCCAGTTTTTGGTATAATAGGCCATAAAATAATAATAAATAGTCTTAGTAGTTACAGTATATGAATTATGTTGTGATAAGGAATTATAATGCAATGTCAATTTCCAATGCACTCATATAAGAAGTATATTGTCAGTTACATGCAATAGGAATCTCAAAAAGAACATTTGCAGAGTTTGGACTCTACATCGCACTAAAGTGCAGCGTCATCCTTCAAGTATAATCATTGATCAGGTTAAATGTCCAGTAAAATGCAATTCTTCATTTTTCACCCGAGTTCTTTTTCAGAGGAAAAGACGGATGCTCTTTATAGGCACTAAATAGCATAACAAGCAGGAGGACGGACTGTTCTGGTGGAAAGAAAATATTGACGTTAGCTGGATAACTTTGGCAGAAGCAGGGGTCGGCTTATTAGGCGCACCCACGGGATTGGATTTTCACTCTTTTGTCATTGAAAATATCTACGCATTGATCTGCAGAGGAGAGATAAATGTTTCCCTGAAAGCAGTAGCAGTATTCAAATTTACAGAGCACTTGTAGTTTCCTTCATCCATGACAGATGACATGCTGTAATGAGCAATGACACGGCTCAAAAAACTGCATGATGTCAGTGGCAAAAAACTAAAATAGGCGATTGAACTCAAGACTTCTCTATCTACAAACTGATTTCTGTTCCATTGAATTCACTTAACAAACAAATCCAATTTACATGTAGTTTGTTCAAATCGAATAAACCCAACCGCCGTAGCCTGATGACAAATCTATGCTGTAGAATTGATGTTTTAAAAGTGCCTTATGGGCTTTTCCGCCATTTTGCGTTAGCGAAGAAAACAACTAGTTCACTGATGCAGTGGGTCTAAGTCTAATCATAACAGATTGAATATAAATTGTTTTCCCATGTTAGAATGGTAGTTTAACTTCCAAATAAAAAGTGACAGCCCTGAGGACTTTAAGGACTAGAGTGCAACATATGCAGGTTAACACGTAAGCCTCAAGATGTTTAGCCCTGCTCTCGGGATGGCAATGACAGTCTGTCGGTCAGTCCATCGCTTTGGTCCACACTGAAATGTCTCAACAGCTATTGAATGAATTTCCATGAAATCCCGAAGATGCATCCTACTGACTTTTGCTGTAGCGCCACCATGAGGTTGATATATGTGGTTTTGAGTGAAAAGTCTCAACAACTATTGGATGGAATGCCCTCATTTGATGCAGACATGTACTATGTCCCCCCGCGGATGAATAGTAATAACCCAATAATAAGTATCAAAACTCGAGAGGTTCGAAAGGTTCGATACATTTACATATATTACACCCGAAGTAACCGATTCTGTGAAGAGTCGGTCTGCACATCACTACTTAGCATGCTAACACGCATGGTAAACACTATAAAGCACCACTATGCCTTAGTACAGCCTCACAGAGACACTTACTCCAGTTTATCTATAAAGTTGGTCAACACATTTAAATTATAATGAAGTAATTTGTATGACTGAGACTTATCTGTTGCATTTTATTGGAGTAGATTGTAGCACAGCTGATGATCAACTTTGGTCACTAGCTATGACCATCTCCTCTGTGAAGGTTCCTCCTTCACACACAGATTCCCCAAATGCTGATAAAATAATGGTAAAATATTAAAATGTCTGCTGTAGCCAGAATAGATGTTGCTATAGAATACCTGATCAACTGAGGTGGAAGCTACATCAAAAATTCAAAGCACTTTGGGATTAATATTGGAGAGACTAATATATTAACTGAGGCCAAGCATATAATCATTATGGAAACTGCCATATTGTTTACAAAGTCAATTAACTTCACACACTCTACAGAGCATATCTCAGTCTTGTCTTTTCAGAGCAGCTGTAACAAAGTCTCTGCTCATAAATCAACTCTGTCCATCATCACAGGGTGAAATCAGACCAGAGACAATGACTCGTACAGATCTCCTCCCTAATAATAGCTTTTTATGGTAATGAATCATTGTGCATCATGGCAGTAATTGCTGCCACATTGTCTCATTTCTGGAATGCACCGCCATGTTCGTGTGCTGTCAACCCAAAGAGGATGACCTGTGTGACAGTGCCGACTCGTTTCCTTCTGAAGATGGCGGCTGACCGAATTCCTTTTTAGGATACAGTCAAAAAAATCTAGGTGACATTTTGATATGCTAAGGTGCTTTTCACATTTCATTTTAGAAAGATGAATCGGTAACAAGTGGCATTTTCGAATCAAAGAATACGGACGCAAAAAACTGGCAGGCTTCCAATTATTTTACTTATATATTTATAATGAATAAATTATTTTTTTTTTATGTGAAAGGTGTTATCTTAAGATCACAAGTAAATTGTTTAGTTATGGACTGCCATGTCAGCATGCAGAGATGGTATCTTAACAACTATAGCAACGGATTTAAACTGAAAATGTCAGAACAAAGAGTACCAATTACTGATCAACGCACCAGACTGCACTTCATTCCAGGTCTAACACGGGCAGAAATTGCATTGTGTCATAGATAACATTCAGTCCAGGGATAAATTACACATTCATGCCTTGACTTATTGAATCCTCCCTTGACAGTCGCCAAAGGCTGAAATCAGATATGATCAAATTCACTAGACACTAATTTTTGTGTTCTCCTAGTTATCTTGTAATATCGAGAAAACAAAAGTCCTTTTCTCGAGATAAATTTACTTGTTATCTCAAACAATTGGCCTTTTTGTGTTCTCAAGAATCGACAAAGGTTAACCTGTTATCAAGGCAAAATTAGATTTGTTATCTTGAGATAAAGTAATTATCTTGTGATTTAAATTAAAAAAAAGAGTTGCTAGCATGGCTGTTCTTGGCTTCTGTATCCGAGAGACATTTATTAGACAAAAATATATTTTTAAATGACATTAACTGAGACATAATTAGCAGTCTGCGCTCACAGATGACAGGCATCTTGCTGTTCAGCTCCTAAATGCCGCAAATGTGCCCATGACCCCATCATTTTAACTCTAAGTTCCTGCAGAGCAACAATCCATTGTCACTGTCTGACAGATGATAGCGAGGGAAATGCCGAGGGACGCAGAGTCACCAGCTGATTGATTTGCAACCACAGGAAGTGTTGAAGTTACCTGCTCTTTGTACCTACAGGTATTCAGACCCTCTTTCTTTTCTAGAGCGTTTTAATTGGTCAGCAGGGGCCTTTCATATCTCATATCGTAAATGTTTTCATCTTTCTTATAAAACTACATAACTCATGCTTCATTGCCTTCACTCTCATATCGAGTCTGTGCAGGTAATTTGCCCCAGCAGTGTTCTGATGAAACAATTCCGTGACAAGCTATTAGGGCTGGGAACACAATTTTCCCCATTGCCAATGTGATAACGTTTTGATCTGATAGAATATAATAGAATTGAATGTCATACAGTAGCACATTGCATTAATCTTAGAAAAAAATAAACATTTCAGAGACATTTTCTTGCAATTGTGACTCCAATATTTTTTTTACCGATGACTTGGTATCCCATTGAGCATTTCATAGTTACATAAAAAGGATCCTACAACTTTATCTCATATTTGTGAAAATGCTATCTAAGATGATCTGTAGGTTTTCAGTGTTATCTGTTGCTAGTGACTACTGCAGGAGCATCGTCACTCAGATCAGAATATACTTTTGACCTGAACAATCCCAATGATTGAAGATCTCTGTAGTATTCCTGTGTGAGAATGTTGACATTATAATAATAATGACATCTGAAAGCCTAACACCAATTAGGATTTAGCAATATTTGATAAAATAATTGAAAATCTGATGACAGTTGTGGGTTGTTTGCTCATGTTGCCAGATCACTGTAAATCAGAACAGATTAAACCACATCACACACAGTCCTGAGGGAGCAGATTAGCAGAGTTACGGACTGTTAAATCTTAATTAATAATACCCAAGCATGTGTTTTTTCTCCCAACTTTGACTTGTTGCATATTTAGTCATGAACAACGGATCCTTCTGTATCTCTTGCCAGACGGCAGCAGGGTGGACAGGCTGTAGTTGGGGTGGGTATTGTCCTTTAATATCCTTTGGGATCTTTGCAGGCACCTCTTCTCCCCAGTATCATTCATGCTCGGTAGTTTGGTACAGATGATGTTCTGGGCAGTTTTGCTCCCTCGCTGCGGAGCCTTACTGTCCTGGGCCGCGCACATCCCGTTTCCGATAAGCATGCTTTCTATTGCTCATCTGTAAAAGTTAACAAAAACTTGGCTGGGGAATTTTGCCTTCTTAAGTTTCCTTAAGAAATACAGCCATTTTTGAGCTTTTTTTCCCCAGCATGGAGATGTGAGATGACCATGTCAGGTTGTTTGTGGTGCTGATTCCCAGGAACTTAAAACTGTTTGCTTGCTCTACCACAGCTCAAATGATGTAGCTCCTCTTTTTTTCTAAAATCAACAATCCGTTTCCTGGTTTTGCTGAGGTTGCGCAGTAGATTGTTCCTCAGGCACCACTCTGCAAGATTGTTGATTTTTACTCTCTTTATGAAGTCTCATTGTTGTCTCATGATGGTAGTGTCATTCGCAAACAATTAGTTATTTTCATGTCGAGGGCTGCAGTCATGGGTGTATAGCATGAACAGGAGGGGGCTGGGCACACAGCCCTGGGGGGCTCCAGTGTTCAGCGGTAGAGTGGAGGAAGTGTTACCACCAATTGGAACATATTCACCTTAGAGACTTTGCACATCCCCCTATCAATCACATCCTGCAATAAACTGTTAAATATTGCACACATTTGTGATAGTATTTTTTATAATACCTTTTTCATGTTGCTATTGTAATATTTCTAATCTATATTTATGCTCTTGACTTTGCAGTACTTGGCCTTTATTATTATTTCCTCTTAATATGGCAACTTGGCAAGGAACCTTATTCTGATTCTGTTATGATTTAGTGTGATTTTAATATTAGTTAAAAAACAAATAGTTTTAATATGGAGTTTAGAATTATGAGATACAAAAATTGGAGGAAACCTCTCTGGATATTTTAATTGTTCGGTTACAGGAACATGCTTCCCTAATTCTATGAGTTGATACATTTCATACTGCTTTATGATTTACGCATGCATTTTAGACTGGATTAGAAATTATTTCCGAACCTTTTCTTTGCATATTTGGGCAACCTACACGAGCAGGACAGAGCAGAAGGTTTTACTCTGCCCATGTGAGAGTGTGTGCATGCCACGGGGCTAACATACGGAGCAGTGGACCAGTGGAGAGAGAGACACTAGTCTTTCTCTCCATTCAAGCTCGCTGAAACTAACTCAACACTACAGAGATAAGAAGCGAGGGCACCACGAGGTGAAATAAGGAGTTTCAAAGCAAAACGACTGATTTTGAAAATATGTATATATACATATATACTGTATACAGATATGCAACGATCAATTGGTTATTAAAATAAGTCTCTTTTTAACAATGCAGGTCCAAAGATAGAGCCTCAGTCAGACAGTTTCTTTTATCATGAGAATAAAATATTAAAATGATGACATAATTGAAAAAGTCAGTGTGGAACATCGGAGTGTAGTGTGTGTGAGGAGCTGGCGAGGCAATATTATTGACGAGGTTATCTCCAGGTCTGTCGTGGACTGTCTCATAAAACAGGTCAAGCTTGTTTACAGTAATTAAGGGGTTCATTTACTCGGCGCTCATGCAGCTGCAATAAGCTCAGCATGGCGTCAGTGTTCACGCTGCCATTCTGAAAGGCGAAGCAAATAGGAAGTTAAACTGCCTCTCTGCTTTTCCTTAGATGATTGAAATCATTTGAAGATCCAGAAGGAAAGAAGCATGCTGAGAACTGAGAGGAGATAGTGAAACCAACGCAAAGTGTGTGTGTGTGTGTGTGTGTGTGTGGGTGTGTGTGTTTGCTGTTTGGAAAGAGGTTCTGACCAAAAATCGTGTAGCAGTAGTTCATCTATGTGTTTTGTGTGTTGTATGTGCGCTCATGCATGTGTGTGGACATGAACGTGTGTGCAGGAGGGAAGAGAGTGATTTTGATGAATGTGTCCTGACGGATGGTGTAACCCCCCCTAAGCCTGCCTCTACTTCCTCTCCAGCCCTCCTGTCATGGCTGCATATCGAGGTCAAACCACCTTTCATATCTGTTCCACACTGCAAGGACAAAACAAGTAAACACCTCATCCCCTGGGAATGCTACATACTTCCTTATTTTGTACGTTGTTTAGTCAATGAATGCCCCCGAAAAAGCCTCAGCACATGATGAGGCGTTTTAAATAAAATAACATTTAGTATCATCACTACAGTTTCAGTTCAATTAGATTAGCGGCAGCAATTTGAACTGCAGACCTTCAATTAAACCCTCCATGTGAGGCCAACTTTTTTTAAATGCAGTGTCAAAGCACATCCACAGGTTTTCAGGTAATGGCCGTTTGTATCGTTGTCATTTAATCTAATTCCCCAGGCAGCTGTGCAACTTCTGCCTCTGTTGAGGGGAATGTAACAGATTGCCTTAATTTATGGAAAATGTTTAAAGAGAGACACTTTAAGGAGAACAGCAATGTCATCACCAGCCACAACAGCGATGCTGATATCATTTTCAGCTTGTGAGTCAGTGTATGTGGTCTAGTGGCTCGGCTTCCAATCAGAACACCGGAAGGTTGTGAGTTCAACGCTGTTGAGCCCCTGAGCAACGCACTTAACCCTGAGTTGCTCCAAGGGGACTGTCCCTGTAGTTAGTTCACTGTAAGCTAAATGACAAATGTAATGTAACGCATGTCATCGTGGCAAAATGTGCTCCTGGAGACACCAACTGTAGCATGAACTACCACAGAGAAGGTTTTGAGTACTTTATATTTTTATAGTTTATATTTCTGTCAGTGGACAGATGTTGTTGCTGCGATAACGTCCTATCAGTGCAAAATGCAGACACGAAAACTTTACAGATGTGTAGTTGAGATCAAAATGAATGCGTGTGGAAGTACGGGGTTAGGACAGGGAAAAAGGCTCGAGGGATCCCATCGCAAAATGGTCTTTAGTCTAGAGCTACAGTCAATTTACATTTCCACGTCTAGATTATATTTCCCTCAATCGAGTTATATCATAAGTATATATGCATTATACAGGTTTTATATATGTTCAGCATTTAAATGCAATAGTATCAAATATGGCTTGAACTGCAACAACATTTTAAAAAATGACAGGACTTGAATATAACCATATACGTTGCAAGGAAACATTTTGAATAATTTTTTTTTTTCTTGGAGAGACTTCCATTTGTCCCTGTGTTCAGGTGTGTTGTATATATATATCGTTATATAACAATGTCGGCCTATGAAAATGACAGTTTGAGGAAAAAATTGATGCTGCAGAACCAGAGATATTGTCTTTTTTATGCTATGAATTCTTCCTCCTTGTCAAAACCGGTTGCCTACATTACACACAATGCAACTTGATCACTGATCTGGCTGTTTTATGCTAGTAGCAGCTAATGTAGTCTCCAGGTGCTAGCCTTGAACGGCTGAGGAGAGGGCTGCAGAGATTTGGTAAAGTCACTTGTTTCTAATTCTACACCCACAGACTTTTTCTATTTTCAAACTTGTAGTCCCCAAGTGGCATGACTTGAAGTAATGTGTCAGCATTTAAGCAGCTCCCTCCGGAGCCACAAATGGCTGTATACAAAGTTCCCCTTGAAGTAAGGCTCTCAATACTTATTTCACCACTGCCTGTGTATGTCCTTCATGTGAGTGACAGTGAACGCAGCATAAGGCAATGCATAAGTTAACATGAAAACTTGGGTACAGAGAAAGTACAAACAAAGTTTTTAAAAAAATGCAAATTGAGTTATATTGTTTAGGATTATTTATCTCATTTGTCATGCAGTACATGAACACACTGCAGCAGCAAATGTCTTCCTTATGTAGGGCAGACAACAGGGACAACCGAGATAATTAGCACAGACTTTATTTTTCTTTATTCTCTAAAGATGCAATACGCATCTTTTTGAAAAGAAATGAATTGTTAATCCTGGCATTAATTTGCCCAATATTTGTCACTCATCTCTGCCTTAAAATAAAAAAAAAGTAGCCAGTGTCCAGAATAAAAGTCAATGTCAGGCAAATGGTAGGATGGAAACACATAGGTTGAGGTAAATGTATTTATTCACATACAAAAAGATGCATTTTGTCTGTTGAACTATGTGTTTCAAGACCTACATAAGATGACACAGTGAATGGCTTTTTACACAGTGGGTTTTGTTTTTAGCTTGCAGAAAGACTGAAGCGACAGATGCTGTTGGCAGTTCAACTGACGTATTGTGTTCTTTCACTGGCTTTGGTAGAGTTCCTATAGGAAAGTATCGATATCGGTTCAAAGAAAATGAAACTACGTATGATCACTGGCCAAGAAGAAGACACCACCATGAAGAACACAGCTGCTTTTTCAGTATGTGCTCTCTTTTTTTAAATTATTATTACTTTACATACATACACAAACTCTCTCTTATCTGCGGGATTCAAGTCTCTCTGGCCCTGCCGGAAGAAAATATATCAACTGTCTGAATCTGTGGAAGACAGGTCAGTCAAAGGAAGAGTCCTGGAGGAGCAGATGATGTGCACCACGTTAACATCATTTCCGTTGGAAAAGGACCTCTGACTCGCTCTCTGTTTCTCTGCCAACATTTCCTGTCGCGCTCTCTCTGCTGTCAAACTGTCCAAAGATGGCAAACCGCCGGGGGAAAAAAAAAGTTTTAAAAGAACATGGGTCAAAGGTGAATATGCATGAGAGTAGAGTAACCGCTGAGTACACGTATAATGAAAGTTGAACTAAAGTTGAAAAACCTCCAACCCTGCAAAGAGTGTCCTCTCGCGAAACCCCATAAACTTTAATGTGACCTTCAGGAAGATATCAGAGCACTCTGTTCCTCTCAGCATGACAGCATTTTATTAGACAAATGATGACACACTTCACTGTTTAAAGGACAGTAGAATACATTCAGATCAGGTCATCTGTACAGTACAAAGATAGAGAGCGGTGTTGGAGAGGTGATGTATGACATCCAGTTGTGTTGGCCCGGTGGCCTTGTGTGTGTGCATGCATGTGTGTGTGTGTGTGTGCGTGTGTGTGTGTGTGTGTGTGTGTGTGTGTGTGTGTGTGTGTGTGTGTAGGCTTTCTATAGCAACAATTCCTTTAGCTGACAAAACACTGTCGCCCTATTGTCTCGGAGTTATTGATTCAGTCCTTGAAATCTTTGGTCGTTCAGGACAGCCCAGAATATTTTCTATTCTTTTGTTCGGTCAGTTCAAGCCGACTGTGGTTGATAAAGCAGAACCATTCAGCAGTTTTGGTCTCAAGGAGAAATGAAAGGTCACAGAAAATAGTTAACAGTTTTGGATTGTTAAAATAACTGCTGGTTCTGGTCAAAATTATTTGATTTTGGGTAAGTGATTCCAGTTTGTAGCATTAAATTTTGTGCCTTTACATCATGTTTTTCCTCTGGCCATCTGAGCCTTAATCAAACTGCAGCTCCATATGATGCAGAGAGGGTGTGCTGAAGGAGTCACTGGGATGGGTGTAGTGCATGGGGTAAACACTTTAAAACGGCATTTTGGCATCATGTAACTTCATACGACACATTCCTTTCATGTCTCAAAACGATTCCTTAAATAAGATAAGGCGCTGAAAATTACTGCATTTGAGTGGAGCTATCTTGGTCGCACTGTCGTCTGTAAGGCTTCCCTCAGTTGTCATACTCAGTGGAAAGGCGGGCACTGGATACACGAGGTTTTTAAGCAGCAAAAAAGTTTCTATTATAATTCCTCAAGTGAGTTTTTACAAACATGTTTCCCACCTGCAAGTGGATGAGACGCGGAAGCCTTCCCGGTAAACAACAGCTCACATTGAACATTTGAACAAATGAACACAGACTTCACTTGTCATGTAAATAAACACCTACATCACTTTTTTTTTTTTTTTTTTTTTTTTTCAGAACAGGACAGCAACATCACATCTCATATATGACGGCAAAAGCGACGGCAGGGTGGCCTGGTGGCTACACAGACTTGAGGCCTGCTGAAGTGTCCATGAGCAAGTCACTTGACCCCTCAGCAGCTGCTCAGTAGACCCTGACCATGTGGGCTCCCTGTGGAGAGCAGCTTCTGGGACAAAGGAGGTGAATGAACGATGACATAAATATTATCAATACATCCAAATACGCATGGGGGAGGGGGGGGGCACACGAAGTTGGAGTCAGTGTAATCCATTGGGTGTGAACGGTGACATCCTGTCAAGACTGATATCTGCCTCGCAGTCTTCCAAGTCACACACCGAGTCGGTGGCGTTTTCATTGTTGTGAGAAAACTGTGAAATCCTGTCAAAAGTCTCTTCGTGCTCGATACATTCAACCACGTTGGGCATCATGTTGACATATGCGTTCGCGATTTCCTTGTGGATGAGGGTGTCTTGATTATATGAGACCAGCTCGTTGCTGATGTTCACAGTTTCCACTGGCGTGTTGGAGCAGAAATTGCGACAGCCCAGGAGGCTCGCGAAGGCCTTCCTGAACTCGGCGTTGAAGGCGTAGATGATGGGGTTCAGGGAGGAGTTGGTCCAGCCGAACCACACGAACACGTCGAACGTCGTCTCGCTTACGCACGGCAAACCCGCGTCCTGGTCCGTGGCCGGCCTGTCGCAGAACGGGACCATGCAGTTTAGGATGAAGAAAGGTAACCAGCAGCACACAAACACACCCATAATCACCGAGAGAGTTTTGAACACTTTGGTCTCGCGTTTAATCGACGTTTTCAAGGTGTTGTGGTGTTGGCACTCTATTCTGTTTGTCCTGCAACTTTGCGCGTGCTCCGCCGCTCTCTCCAGGGAGGCTATTCTTCTAATTTGTATTTGTGCAATCCGGTATATTCTAGTGTAAGTCACAATCATAATTGCCACGGGAATATAGAAACTTATCAAAGAGGAGGATATAGCATACTCTCTGCTCAGGCTGGAGTCGCAGTTCTCCTCTATCAGCCGGCTCGTGGAGGAGTTGTGAGTCCCTGCCATGTCGTCACCGCTGGCTTTGTGCCAGTTCAGCTGGACCGGTATGAATGAAATGAGCACAGACAACGTCCAAGTGATGCTTATCATAACAAAGGCAACTCGCTGGGTCATCTTCCTCTCGTAGCGGAAGGGGCTCGAGATGGCCCAGTATCTATCCACGCTGATGATGCAGAGGTTGAGGATGGAGGCGGTGGAGCACATAATGTCAAAAGCTACCCAGACGTTACAGAAAGTGCCAAACGGCCAGTACCCCGCCACCTCTGCCACAGCTTTCCAGGGCATCACCAGGATGGCCACGAATAAATCCGATAAAGCCAGGGAGACGATGAAAATGTTGGTGACTTTGGTCCGCAGGTGTCGAAAGCGCAGCACCGCAGAGCACACCATGATGTTCCCCAGCAGGGTCCATAGGATGAGCAGGGACAGCAGACAGCCCGTCACCGTGCGCGCCACCATATCCGTCCTCCCGTCCTTTGTTGCCTCCGTTTCGGTGATGTTCCACATAATCTCTCCGAGAGGTGCCGGCGCAGAGTCAATCCCCTGCACCGATGAGAGATACTTGGCTGGATTCTCCATGTGCCTCTTCAAGTAAAATTGCAGTCCATTGCTCCGCGCGCGGGGACAGGCACATGTATCAGCCATTCAACGTATTGTCCCCATTGACACGCTCGGTTGCCAGCCTGATGTGGAGTGCAAAACAGACGGTAAGAGAGAATTGATCGCCTTAAAACTGAGCCGCGCGACGTGCCAGGTGCGCTGAGGGACTGGGACGCAGCACACAGTGGCGAGCGCATGTTGCAGCCTTGCCCGGGTCCGGTCGTCTGACCTGGCTGCCCCTGTGAATCTCTCAGTCCGAGGTATCCTGGGCGCAGTGTGGGTGCGCAGGGTTTCCCTGCAGCCTAACGCGCACTAACATAACCAGGGTTGGGTGCATTGGCTACAGTATCACGCCTCCTTTGTGGGTGGTGTTACGCACAACACTGCGTTAGAAAAGGGGTGTGAGGAGAAGCCCTAAACATTTCTGAGGGACTCCAGAGTGCGTTATTACAAACTCTAAATCAGTCGGGAACTGTCCACCAATTATGGATCGTCTATTCTCTCCATGCGCATTTCACATCACACAACACTGCAGTGACAGGGAAACAATATGAAGGGCTTTTTGTGCGGGACCAAACTGTGTTTTAACATAGACACAACTATTAATAAACAGCTACAGGGTGCATTTAAATGTGTTTTTCGTACATATATAGAGGTTGCAGACACACGCAACCAGCAATATGTATTAGTCGCACATGCACTGACAGAGCTGTCCATGGTGCTGAAAAAGCAAATGCCTTCATAATCCCCCTCAGCAAGTAACTCCACATGTCTGTCTGTCTGTCTGTCTGTCTGTCTGTCTGTCTGTTTATCTATCACACAAGACTCCAAGTGGATCTTACTGTTCTGCTGCCTTGAATTTGATTCAAACGTTTTATTACCAGCACCATAAGTGCATAGTAAAAACACCAAAACGCTTTCTTTTTTTTTTTTTTTTAAACATTTTCAGCCTGATATAGAAAGCTGCAGTGTAATTTTAATGTGTGAACCTTAATGAAAAAAGCCAATGAGTCTTTTCTAATATTATGGACAAATCAATATTTTTCACAATATCACTAAATACTGTTGGTTGTTTGCGTTCTAAAGACCGCCGACTGGAGGTCAGAGCTCACCCACTTTTCAGAGTCACCCTGAACAGGTGAGTCACATTCACACTCCCCGTGCAGAAGCAGCAGCGGCCGCAGCGGCGGCGTTTCCGGCTTTTGAAACGTCACGAGATATTTTTAGACGTGTCTGCGTGCCTGTCAAATCGTTGTGACACTACGTCAAAAATAATCCCCCCCACACCCGATGCCAAATACTCTGGAGTAACCTATAATCTCAGGATATCAGGAGGCAACTTGTGCCACAACATTTCATTCTTTACGCACAAACATTACCACAGATGATACCACAGCAAGTAAATTGTTATGCTGAAAGTGTGTTTGTATGACCAGGGACACAGAGGATAATGTCTAGAATAGTTTATGTGGAAAATGATTTCTGCATTTTAGTAATAATCACAGAAAAATATGATTTAATTGATTGTGTGTCAATATGTATAGTTTAGGTAGTTACGGGATCATTAGAAATGCATATTAAACCACAACCTAAATTCACTGATTTGTTTTTGTAAGAATCTGTTTTTTTATTATTATGCATATCTTTGTTTTCCCCTTTAACTGCGTCTTCATATATTTTATTCAAATGTTTGTAAAGAATTGGGAATTTATGAAGAAGAGATGGCGCAATAATCCACGATGTGCCTGCAGTACAGGAGTTTTAGGACCGTCAGATTAAATTCCTAAAAACATAAATACGTGGCGACACCTTGTGGTGCAAATATATACTACAACCCCTTTCAGAAATTCAGTGAAAATGGCCAGGGCTCCAGTCGAATTTTTTTTTTTTGTAAAACTCGGTGGGATTTACCTGGGCAAATAAGGTTGCTTTTGCTTGAAAATAAAATGTAGCCACAGTGAGCATAGATCCAGAGCAGATAACATAAGAGATGTGACACATCTTGTATATGAAAAAAAGAAAACAATTCTTTATTTCAATAGGCAAAAGATATACACTCATCACTATTGTACACATAATTTTATATGAGCACCATTTCATTGGAATTTCACAAAATTGTATCACAGTGTCTATTTTAATCAGCATGACAGTATTTACAAAGATTATATATTATTGCAGTTTGCACCTAAAAAAAAACAAGGATTTTTACCACAAGTTGGCACATAGTGAGAACACATACAGCGGATAGCACCAGGTTGAGAACTGACCGAAATTATACATTGATTTGATATAAAATGATACAGTACAAGTATACAGTATATCTGTGTTTTATATTTAAAAATATAAAAAATGTTTTTTAAAAAGAAACAAGGACTGTCACAGACTAGGTCGTTTTTTTTTTTTATTGCTGATCTTTCAGGTGTAAACATACAATCTCCGGCCTGGTGTAGCAGTTGTCATTTATTTTGTATTCTGTAATAATCCTGGAGCTATTCTGATACAAGATTCCTACTTTCAACAATATGGATGCACAGGATTTGAACAACATTAACTTTTCATGAATTCGTTGTCATCAGGGTTTAGAAGGGAAGCATCTTGTGACAGTAGATTTGTTTTCTCACACAGGACTTCTCCATGTAATGTGGATACAGATACTCCAGCGTAATCAAAACAGCGCTACCCAGTAACATCATTTTGAACATAACTTACCAGTCAACTTGACAGAACAGAGAGTCCGCGTACAAAAGGACATTGATGAACCTTAAATGACTGAGAGTCAGAGAACTATAGTCCAACTCATAAAGAATATACAAAATATAGTGCTTAAATTCGTCACTATCTTAGTAGCTCAAGTGTTGCATACTCCAATAGACTCGAACTACTAAGAGAAGCAGATGAGAACCATATCCATAGACAGTATGAACATTTCACATGCAGATAAAGTAGGGGTCAAGTGGTACACCAATGCACTTGTGGCTCCGCTGAATACAGTACTATCAGATGTTTGAGACTAACAGGTGTTTCTTAGCTGTAGTATTTTTTGAGTAGTCTATTGTATACTTTCAGCTAATAATATGAAACAGTACAAGACATGCGTGTCAGATACAGCATATGCATTTTACACAATGAACCAGTGAGGAAAACCTACTGAAATGTGACCGCAGAACAAAAAGTACAAAGGTCTTTTTCATCACCATTTTTAATAACCCTCGTGTTATACAAGGTAATTCTTCAAGGAGCGTAGGTTAATAGGTTCGTCTTCCTCTGTAATCCCCACACTGAGGGATCTACGTTTTGTTTGTCCCCGCGGCTTGTTTTCAAGTCTGTTGGAGTGTGACCAAGACTGCCTCCTGAACGGCTGACCTGCGCTGTGAGACACTCTCGGGAGCCGGTGGTGACAAGTGTTCTTGTGCATGTTATCTGGCATTGTCAGTCGTCTGCTGTTCTGTCAGACCCGGCGGAACACCTCGAAGAGGGAGGCGACTGAGTGCATGCGGTAGAAAAGGTTCAAAGGAATGGAGAAATTGAGAACTGTGGTCCATATGCTGAAGCCAAACGTCTCCTGTTCCAGCCCGTTGTCGTACTGTGGCCGGCAGCCAAAGGCAGGAAGGATCCACAGCTGAAAGAAAGAAAGAAGTTTAATTAGTTAAACCTGCATTCATTGATTTTTTTTTGGCCACTTGGGGGCAGCACTAAAGCTGTACTCACAACATTGACATATTATTACCTCCGCCAAGGAGGCAAAGTTTTCGGTTTGCTTTGTTTGTCAGCAGGATTATGGATAAATTACAGGCCCGATGTTCATAAAACTTGGTGGAAGAGTGTAGCATGTGCCAAGCAAGCACCCTCTAAACTTTGGAGCGCATCAGGATTACAAAGCGGATGCACAAATTATTTTGTTAACATTGCGAGATAGGGCATGGACTTGGCGAAGGTCTGCGCTCTCCGACTGCGCTTTTAGTTACCTTATGAAGATGTTAGCAAACAGTTGTCCATTTATACATCGAGCAGACATGGATCAACATTAGAATTTATTTGAAGTCGTGTTTCTGGCAACCTTCAGTCGCCCTAAGCTCTGCTTTGGTCTCCACCAACTCTTAATGGAAATAGCTTGCTCTTTAGCTGCTGGATGCTCCACTATGTTCACCAGCTAGTGGCTATCTTTGTCTGTCTACTGGGCAGGTGATATACAACAAGCTAAAAGGAGCTAAAACGCTCCACAGAGCTGAGGGGAAAGCAGAGTTGGGTGATAATTCTCTGTGGGGTTGTCACTACGAGCAACCCCTGTCACATTACACATCATCATTTTGAGCCATTTTTTAATATAAAAGTATTGATAAGAGCAGTTTACGGGTAATCATCTGATTTAGGTTCTTATTTTAAGTAAGCATTCGGTTCATAAAATAATGTGTTTCAGATAGTTGATTGACATTATTTAGAGTTTTTACACAACAAACGTTACTTTAACCTAATTTAATCTCATCTACATTCAATGACCAGGTTGACGAGTACGATGCTTACCGAAATGTTGCACATTATCAGGAAGACGGCGATGTTCTTCAGGATTTGCCTCTTTATATTTGTGGGCTCCTTCACTTTGTTTCCAGCGGTCAGCAGCACCTCAGAAGGTTTCCTGGGACATCTGTACACCTGTCCGCTCTCCTCCTGCTCGTTCTCCATGGTGCTACAGTTCCTGTCTGGAGTCTCGTAGGCTCGGTTGATGATGCCGTTGTACGGCGGGGCCAAAGAGGACGTCACAGAGAAGATTTCTGGAGCAGCTGGTAACTCGGGGTCGTCCCTCTCTCCATCGTCTTGCTTGCGATACAAGGATTCTACGACGAAGAGGTTCTGGATGTACTTCTCCAGCACAATTAGCAGAGAGTAGATGAGATTGGTCCAGCGGTAAGGAGGACTGCTGTTGGCGCCTAGCACTGCCACTATGCTGCACCAGGACATGAGCCAGGAGCCGATAGAGGACCCGAACAGCAGCTCTGTGTCCAGCTGTCTGGACGGGTTCTTGGAGGTGTCCAGCGGCACGTGATCCGCTCGATATATGAGCAGACCTGAAGCACCGGCAGAGCACATGAACACCAGCATGACGATGCCGTAAATGTAGAACATGGAAATGGCTGACTGACGCATTTTGAGGGATTCCTCTACATGGGTGACGTAGACCACCAGGATCCCGATAGTGCTGGCCAGGGCAAGTAGACCCAGAATCGGGCCAACTGTCAGGCCCTGGGTTTTGGTAGCCAGCCTCTTCCGGTTTGAGGAGAGGTCAATGGTCCGTCCGATGTTCTTCCACATGACAAAGAGCATGGCGGAGACAAAGATGTGGTACTCAACGTTGAAGGGATAGAGATAGAAGAGACTGCTGGAGAACATGGAGCAAGTGCTGGTGGTGCAGTTACAGTGAGGCTCTGAGTGCACTGCAAAACAAATGAAAACAGATGCAAATGCATGAGAAATATGGGAAAGAATTTTCTCTTTCTTCTTTAATATACCGCACACTACAATAAGACAGTGTTAACCACACTGAATGAATGAAATATGTATGTATTTTCATTTGAACACTTTTTAGGCTGTCAAATAATAATGCTTTGAAAGCCTTGGGGCAAAAATAGAGCTACTGAACCTTTACTGTAATCCAACCTAATCTTAAATGCTTTAAGAGAATCATTTGGAAATGCAGATTGGGTTTTATGACATCCTTTTGCTCCAGTACTTCCTTAGAGAGAGCATCAGAAGCTCACATATCTATTCCCCAAGGCAATGTTTCCCAACCTTGTTTGGCTTGTGACAAAGAAATGTCTACTTGTCAGTGCATACTGTATATGTACTTGTTGTGACCAGTTCAACCACAAAGTGATTTTTTTCCTGCATTTTTTATAGCCTTGAAAGGGTCATATGATCAGTAATTCACAAAAAAAAAAAGAACAAAACACAGTCTTGTGTAGAAGATATATCGCATTAATTCCGATTTTTTTTTTTTAAGCGATTGTGGGTCACTGCTCTACACTAATGCCTTCCCAACAATGAAGCCAGAAAGCATTTAATCTCAAAACTCAAAGCAGAACAAGGCTTTTTAAGCCGCTTCTTTCAGGATTATTCATGGTATTTATGGTTTGCCTCACAACTAGGCATGGGATGATATGACATTTTTATGTCAGGATTATCCTGGCCAAAATAATTGCTATTGACGATAATATCCCGATTATCATCAAAATATTCTTGAAACTCCTCAAATGGAACTAAAAAATACTGAAATCAATTAATCTTATATTGTGTTAAGAAACAAATATTTTTAGCACATCACAGATTTTTTTTTTGTGAAAAACAAACAATAAAACAATCAATAAGGTTTTCATAAATCATAAGGTCCCCTTGTATAATTAAAAGATAAATATATTTGTTTTTAAATAGCAACATTATGCGAGTCTGTTCTTTCTTACATGACAATTCCTGGATAAAAAAAATAAATAAACCAGGCTCTATTAAATCACTTGTGTGAGGATATTAACAATTATCCTGATCATGGAAATTTACCACGATCATTTTATTGTTAGTGTTAGATGGTGATAACAATGCACTTGTTATACTTCCTCCTTGTCAATCCCACCACAACACGCTATGGTAATGCTGATGCCCGCTAAAGATCATCTCAACAAAACCTTGCCGTGTGCCCCCCGCCCCCCCCATCCCCTCCCGAAGGCCACCACTATGGTACTGCAGCCTTTAATTAAAAAGGGAACAACAGTCAGGGTGCAGCCAGCCTCACAGTCAGCCGGATATGAGGAGGAGCAGCCGAACCCCCCAACCCTAGGCTTAGATGTATCAGTTACTGTAATTGCAGCACCCTTGGGAGTAAGCAGCCTGGGTACAAAGCCGTCTGAGGTCAAGCGGGGGGTTGCCAAGGAGGGTGGTGGTGGCTGAAGTGTGGGGAAAGGGCCGGGGAGGGGGCCTCAGCACTAGCAACACTGTGTGTCTCCTGAAACCTAATAGAGAGATGTTCGACACAAACAAGACCCACTGGGCTGCCGAGCTAACCTCCCTTCCCCTCGCAAAGCCTCCTTTCCTTCCCTTTTCGTCTTTCATCCATTGAAGTGAGCTCTCAAGTGGACTATTGTACTTTTCTTCGAGGTACAAGTCAACAATCAACCCCTTGGCCCTTACCTATCGTGAGGTTTCCGTAGCCCAGTGCAGAGAGTCTTCTTTTGTGGTTGTTCAAGAAGTGCTCGGCCTCTGACATGACACCGTTGCACCACAGGAGGAGGTTGGTAAAGACCGCGTGGATTACACCAAATCTGAGGAGAGAAACAGTCGAAAACAAGGTTTATGAGCAGTCATCTGACAGCATGTGGCACTGTTATGATTATGATACAGGTTGTCGTGGAGTGCATGCACGCAGGTTCCATATGTTGCACGTTCTTTAGTTTCTGGTGAGATGTTTCACGAATGCGGTATCAAAACCTGTTTTTTGACGTTAAATTATAATATTATATATGTATGTTCCACATACCTTTCAAATGTCTCAAAGCTCTTGATGACGTCCTTGATGTGAAACCAGAGAAAATGCACCTAAACAAAACACCAAAAACAAGTCAGAACGCCTTAATATAAAAAGCCAAAAAATTAAAACATGTTTTATAAACAGCAAAAAGCAATTTAAGAATCATTTCAATCCCTTAACTAGAAGGATTTCCCTTGTCAATTACACTCAAATAACATGGACAATGACAGGATTATATTGTTGCAGCAACTCTGTACTCGCCTCAACAACAAAGAGCACATTATTCAAAGAGCTACCTGGTTAAGTGGTGCACAGCAAACAAAAAAAAAGACACAGTGTCTAACACTGCTGAAAGATTATCACTTTATTGAAACGAAAGTGGGGTTGTAAATGTACCTGCGCTATGGTGTGAGTTGCATGGATGACAGGATATACCCCGAGCACAGCGGACACACAAGACTGATAGCCAACATAATACCCGATTCGGAAAGCATCCATGATGAGTGAAAGGAGAGCAAGGAGAGTCAAACCACCTACCGAGAAAAAAGAAGGAAAAAAAATTATTACTCCCACATTCTGCCTATATGGCTCAGCATTTATCAGGTTTTCTTAAAAATGTCAAACACAAACAGTTTTAGATTGGATTGTGGTTTTGGATGATGACATGCCATCTCCAAATACATGGAAAACAATAACGTTAATTTCCTATTTTACGCATGAACTGCTGTAATCCTGCGCGTAATCTTACAAACTCACCTCTTATCCAGCATGTGGTGGCGTGGACATCTTTCTCGGTCCGAGCGTTCTTCTGTCTGTCCCGCACCAGGATGTACCACATCATCCAGATCAGCTGGAGGATCATGAGACAGGTGACAAAGGACAGCAGGTGCTCTTCCTTGACAGAGGGGCCATGGTGCGCGATGGCCAGCATCAACGCCGCCCCGATCAGCAGCAAGTTGGTCCCGTACTGGCCGCTGAGGATCTCTGCGTTCTTCCTCGGATAATCCCCCGACAAACTGAGTTTTAGTTTGCTGAACATCTTCTTGTCTTGCTCGGAGCTGGACGACGAGGAGGAACTGTGGCAGTACTTGTTCAGGCACATAATATCCAGGCCATTGTGCTCCACCATGGTGGGAGACATGTAGGGAAATTGCAATGCCGAGAGAAGAGTATAAAGTCAAAGCCGCGCGCTATAAGAGCATTTGGGGGAGGCCAGGTGCCTAACCTGTTGCTACAAGGTGGGGATTCAGACGAATAGGTACCGTGCCAAACATGCTCATTCAATCTTCAAGGTCCGGCTCAGTGGTCACGCAAAGTTTCAATGTCCAGCCTCGCTAAGGATGGACTTGATAGATGCCATTGTCATCTTGTAACCCTGAAACTGAAATATCTGGTCGCGTAACAGGCGCGCTGAGTCACTGAAAATGGTAGATTGCGTTTCAGTCTTTGGTGATCCCAGACCCCCTTCCTCTTGAAACTCCCATATGTTTCAGAGAAATCACTGGGCCTGCCGTGCCAACCATTCACTGCCTAAAGAAGCAAAAACACTAAGCACGGAATTATCCACAATAACAGAAGGGGAAAAAAAACGCGAGATTCGCCCAAATCCACCTCCTCGGAGCAGCTGACAGACAGTCTTTCCAAGTCTGCTGAAATCCTCTCAGGGTGGCTATCGGGTGTTAAGCGTACAGGCCTTGGTGAGATAAAAGGGCAGATGACATTTCACAAACCAGCGAGTTTTACAGGCTGGAGGAGAGTGACCTGCCCTGACAGCGATCCAAATCCAAGTGCCACCTCCTCAAATCCTTATGTCCACTTGTGGTTAAAATGTGGTCAAAACGTTACTCTCAAATTGGGGGAGAAAAAAAAAAGAAGAAGAATCGGATTTCAGTGATCAAATACACAATGGCTTTGTGTGAGTGGATGTCAAGAAGGAGAACACCAGCAGGGAGAGCTCTTATGGATGTGACAATGTAGGCTAACCTGTGGCTCGACATAAATAGGTCGGCCGGATGCGCGCAATCAGCATAACAAAGCAGGACTGCTCACATAGATTGAGAGGTGATAGGTGTGATGTGAATGTAGGAGAGGATGTGAATGGTAATCAGGGCCAAGTAATCATCAACGTATACTTTAAAAACAAATTTGGCTCATTTTCTTCTCTCTTTTTATAAAGGGCCTTATTAAAAAGTGAAACACAACGAGTGGAATTGATACACGCAGCACAGTGGAAGTGGTTGGTGGGTGGTTAAAGTGGGATGAGGGTCCTCACATGGATATTTGGTGGTTAATTAGTGCAAACAAAACTGGTGAGTCATTTAACTATATTGTAAACGTGATTTCAATATAATCAATAGGCCTATAATATCAATTTCTCACAAATCAACATGTATGAGGTCAACTAGGCAAGTTATGTAAAACGATGCAACACTGAAGCAATTTGTTCTCCAATTTAAATTGCAGCCGTTTAACAATTTCTGAGGTTTAGAGAAGAATAACCATGTTGCATGCAGTATACGGTACACACACAGCACACACACACACACACACACACACACACGCACACACACGAGAGCACAGCCCGCGAGCGTATCTGTGATTTGAACGACAGTTTTACAACATCACCTTGCAGCTCCCACACCTGTCATTTAACAGCTTACATGCGTGCTTATAATTCAAACAGTAACTTTCTGTTTATTTTTTACTTCAGGAGCACATCTGAGATCTGCGCATGGCACGTGGAGGAAACAACAAACACCGATATTTAGCGAGCCCCTAGGCCGCTCGCGCAGCTGTGGTGTTGTTGATTGACGTGCACGTGCACGTGAAATGTGTTATGAAGTTGGTTAACAGGGTAATAGGGAGGACAAATGACAAATTACCTTTGTTTCAACGTTTCATCCTCGGGGAACTCTCGGCGCCTTGTAAACAGAATGAGAGGCCCACTCGCCTATCGCGAGGAACCCTCCACCATAGTGTCACGTGGACTAAAGCTTTAGTGCTTAACAACTCATCAGCCGCTCAGTATCGATGTCTTGATCACTGAGAATCAGCGCGATAAGGAAAAAGACTGAGATCTATTCATTATCAGGGAACTTTAATGGGCGACTTGCTTAAGTCTGCATTTTGATTTAATCTAGAAGTAATGGGCTCTCTGTTGTCGGCACTTCACGGACATCCCCAAAACAACCTCATTTAATTTGAGTGCAGTTTGAGGACACATCAATAACAGTGTGATTAAGATGCACTGTCATCTTTAAAAAAAAAAAAAAAAAGCAAAACATTTTTAAAGCTGGAGATCAATTTGAGTAACTAGTACGCTACAACATAAAAGATGGAGAGTTCATTTCATTTATTTTTAATCCTTTTTATATTCATTAATATGTATGTATCTATGTATGCATCATGTATAAGTATATATGTTTAAGTTATTATAATACTGGATATTTGTAAGTATGAATGCATAACATTTTATTTTATTTTAATAAAATTATAATATATTATATTATGGAAATGTACAACAGTACAATAATTGAATATCATAAACCATGTGTAATAAAACATTCTGAAAGGAGACATTTTGCATGATTAAATCTGAAACATCTTAATAAATCTGTACTTTTACTTCAGTTAAACTGTAAATACAGTACGTTTAGTGAGTTAATGTGGTAGTATCATTAGCTTTTAAAGTAAATATCTGAATACTTAACCCACCACTGGCATTAAGTATACTGCTGGATGTTGAACATCAATAATCAACAAGTCAAAGCAATGTAAGAAGCTTAACTTTTCTAAATGTAGAATTATGTCAGACATATTTGTTTCTCTGTTTTCTATGCTGAGGATTAAAAAAACAATTAGAAATAGTCTTAGGGACAAACTGCCTTTAAAATCCAGTAAACTGGGTGCACAAAGTTCAGATAATTATATATCATATATATATATATATATATATATATATAGATAGATTATAAAAGGAATGTGTTATTAAAACATGTCCTTTTCTAAATATAACTTAACTTTTGTACTGGTGTAATGTAATCCTTCAGCTGTAGTGAGTATTGCTGTTTTAGATCATATTATATCGAGAGGTGCTTCTGCCATGTGTGTAAACAGGAGTGGATAACAAATTGAAAAACACAAATATATAGTCAGTAGCACCGATAATGTCTTCAAAAATGTACACGCACCTCCGTCAACATTCCTCTGACAGGGTAAAAAAACTGAGCATTATACAATTTGCAAACTTAAATGTATTATTATATGATATATTATACTATGGTATTGGATTGCATCGGATTTGACAGGTGTATAAATTGGTAACCAAAGTCTGTATTTATATTAGTGCTGATAATATGTGATAGGTCGGAAAGTGCAAAATAAATCTTTACAAAATGAAATGGTGATAAGTTTGGAAGTGTCGTCTTGGTCACAGACAAGCTTTTAATCAACTTTGGTCAAGATTCTGGATTTAGGAGATATTTTAGTTGAAGTCTCGGGTCCAACTTTTTATGCATTTTTAAATTATGCATTTGATCAAGGTTGTCGGTCATCAAGCAATGAGAACAATTTTAGTAAGTAGGGAAATAAGTTATCAAAGT
>CALSBV010011423.1:5348846-5361810 GCA_943590825.1 Bovichtus diacanthus | reverse complement strand
GTGTGTGTGTGTGTGTGTGTGTGTGTGTGTGTGTGTGTGTGTGTGTGGTAAAGGGGCTGCTCATTCTAGCGGTGGAAAATCAGACAGCATTAAAACTTCACCTGAGGCTGACACCAAGCATCTTGCTTCTATGGAGCTTCTGTGTCCCTGGCCAAGTGAACCCCGTTCGGGGTGCCGAGGAATGTGCATTAGCTTCGTCCCGTGTGAGAGTCAAATTCACCTCAGGTGCACCTCTCCTGTTTCCCTTCCCCCACTCCAACATCCAATCCCACAGATAAGGTGCCATTTCCCAGCCTTACCGTGGGCTTGGAATGTGAAACAGAGCAGCAGTCTATCACAATTGTCATTTCATACATTAAACAATGACGCGCTGTAAGATCATTTCTACAAGTCTTCCACACACTGACTAGGTCACTGCAATCAGTGAAACTACTGACACATAATCCAGTTATAAAATGATTTAATCTTCGAGATTAGGTCATCTGTACAAAAACATCCACGGGAGGATGGCAGACAACAATTGCTTATACATTTTAAAAGTCTATGAACAATACATTTCACGCCAGACAGGGGAGATTAACAGGTCTACTTTACAAGTTTAACTTTTTCTTTTAAGACTCTAAATTTGGGATTGTTGTTAATCTTCTTGTTGAAAAGTGAGAACACCTCCTCTTCCGTTTTAAAATTTCCATCTCCAGTGAAAGAGTAGTACGCTGCCAAAACCTGGAAAAGAGGAACGAGCTCTTAACATCACAAATAAACCAAAGAACACTCAATATTCAAATAATGTTCACAAAAACAACATGCTGGGATTAGAAGTCAAATGTTGCAAGTATAGACTCCTGTCCACAGAGTTATTTAAACACTGCACTCCATGCTTCACCTTCTTCCTGAGTTTCTTCACTGGCAGTTCCTGGTCATCTGAATCTCTCAGCACTGCCCTGATATTTCCTTTCCAGTTGAATTTGCCTGTAAATTAAAATCAGAAACAGAAATTAGCTGCTAGTAGGGGGGATTATTCACCGGCATTTCCTCGCCATCAACAAAATAAGCAACACTGACACCTGGTGGATTTATTCTTTTACACCGTCACTTATTTTCTAAAACGTGTTAATCATAGTCATGTTGGGAACAATATTACCTTTGGGAACTTGTTGGTCCTCAGTCTCTGATGTGTCAGCAGCCTCTTGGTCACCTGAAAGAAAGAAGATAAAAACCGTTATATAGTAAGCCTAATAACACACAATTATATACAAAAATGTAGTGTTAGAAAAGATGATAATTGGCCATAATTATACAGAGAATACTTTCAATACACAAGGACAGAAGAACACACTGCAATAATACGGACACTCTGAATGTTTGAGCACTTCCTCAAAATTTACCAACATTTTAAAAATAAATAATTTCAATTTTTATCTAGATTTGGTGGCAAAGCAAAGCTGCTGATACAAATATTTAGCCATTCCACATTTGCATATCAGTATTTGTTCAAAGACACCACATTGTGATATTACCAATAGCAATAGAGAGGAATATAAACTAATCATACAATACTGTAAGGAGAACATCATCTCTTTAGAAAATGTCTTACCTGTCTTTGTTTTCTTGCTGAATGTCTCATTTTCCGCAGCGTTCTGCTCTTCCTCTCCGTCTTCCTCAACGCCGTGCTTTCTTTTTCGGTCCTTCTTTTTCTTTTTGCCTTCTTCTGGCTCCTGTCCAACCACCTTTTCAGCACCTTTCACAGCCTTCCCATTCTTCTGCTGACGGGCCTCTTTACGCTCCCGTTTGTTCAGTTTCTTCTTCTCCACGTCTGAATGGCCGTTCTGCTTTTCTTTTCCATTAGTGTCCACATTGACTTCAGTCACTGTCTGTTTAGCTTCTTTAGTCTCCTGTGGGGCCTGAGGAGGCTGGCAGGTTATGGGCGGGGAAGAAAAGTCAGTATATTGAAAACATGGGCAACTTTTCTTTCCTTGGCAGAATTTATTACAACCAGACAGAAGAAGGAAAACCACATAATAACTTAGATATAATATTAACTGATTATGCTAACATAAGTCTCTGTAGCATGCTTCTGGCCACTGGAAGCCTCTATTGAGAAGATAAGAACTTTATTGATCGACCATTGTGGAAATGTACTTGCAACATCTTGCAGTCAAGAAAGCAAAGTTGAATTTCTTTACTTTGGATTTGAACTAAACAAACAAAGTCTTTCACCTTGCTCTAACTGACAGAGAGTGACTGATATGCACAGAGAAACAAACAAACAACAATAAAAGTAACTTTTAAGCAAAGTAACTTACATTGTCAGCTGCAGCGAGGATGTCCCATACGTCATCAAGAAGACTGGTGTTAGATATTTTAAGACTGTTTCTCATCCAGTTCTGAGGAAAAGCGCGCGCGCACACACACACACACACACACACACACACACACACACACACACACACTTTTTTTGCCAGAACAAATAATCTTTACATTTCCAATTTTTGCTTCTTAAAACCAAATTATGTAGTAACAATATAGTAGTTCTATCACATATAGAAGTAATTTGGTCCTGCGTTAAAAAAATTTAAATGATGCCACAGATCTTGCTAATATAGCGTTGGAATTGAAAATCCCACTTAATGAATTATTTTAATTCCCTTGAAACCTTTTAGTCCAGTGAAAAATAAGCCGTTTGTTAAGTTTAGAAGACACGAATTGCCAAAAAAATACATAACTAAATAATAAGTTGGAGTAGAGCTATAGCATTTCACAAGGTGCCGTGAATTTAAAAGAAGTATTTACTTTAATTTTCTTTTTCAAGAAAAGTCCATGATATGAACTGGGTTGTATTGGTGAGTTGGGATGGAATGACCCAGTGTGATGAATAAAAAACATCAAATTATGAGTAAACCAAGTAATACCAACCTGGAACTTAGCCTTCTTTCTTGGGACGTTATCATAAGAACTGACTTGTTGGAGCACATTTTTTAAGTTTGCACTGACTCCAGGTTTGTTCATGGCGTCATGGACTCTCTGCAGGAGAGGAATCAAGTTAGGAAAACAGCTCTCTTTAAAAACACAACAGTGATGGGTATCGTTCCTCTGCATTGTACCTGAATCCACTGCATCTGTTTCACATCTCCTTTGTTAGCCTTAGCCTCGTAGCCTTTGCCTCCATACTTCTGGTCTTCACTGATACATTTAACGTGGTTCTTGTAGTCATCACCCCTGTTCAACATGTACAGAGAAACGCCATTACACACACACACACGGCACTTATGATCGGGGGCTATATGTAGCTAAATAAACTAGACTACGTGAGACGACAGTAGACACTTGCTGATTACCAGAAGTCTTTTCCGCAGTCGATGCAGGACAGGACCTGGCAACCCCGGCACATGTTCACGTGTTTATCAACCTGAGCTTTTTTCAGGGATTCGCCACATGCGTTGCAGGTGAAAAACACCATTTTGTTAACCACTTTTGTTTGACTACGCCGTAATTATAACTTCGATTTAACTGAATCTGCTAACACAGATACCAATTACGGCAACCAACGTGTAACTTAACGTTAAACCGAAATCGGTCCGATCCTCAAGCGGAAACTGTCCACAGCGCGCGAGCTAATGTTAGCCAACAAAATGAAGCTAACGTTACCCGAAGTTGGCAAATGGTAAAGTAAAGCAATGCCTGAAGCAGTAGATGGTTTATTAGAGATAATGAATGATGTGCGTATGGTCCATTCGCGTAAACTTTTCAAAACACACGTGACCCCACCAAAACACGGTAGCTACACTAATAGTCTTCCGTGTACAAGTGTAACCTGAGGGAAGTTCCGACCAGGGTGGAAACAACCCTTGTACAAAGCTTTTTTTTGTATTCTCCAAGCGCGAAATGGCAGCTAGTTACACCACATTGACACGTCACATTATATTAGACTGTATTTGCTTCTGAGTCTCAAAGTAATCCTTCATGTTATATCCTCCTTCATGTTTAGGCGGCGCGAAATGCAGGTTGTACCAGGAAGTGAGGTGACGTTGTTACACTGGAAAAGTGACCCATCATCCAAATAAAAGGTGGTCTGCTCAGATGTAGGTTATGTATATGGCAAACTTTACTGAACTAACAGTGTTTAGGACTTTTATTCTCGGTTCGAAATGTAATTCTTTAGGGATTTGGTGCTGCACCGATTCACACCGCTCACTGTTGTGGTTGTTTAGCATAGCTGTGTTGTTAGCTTGTTAGCAGCTTTCGTCCAAATTTTTGCATGGGTGGTCTTGTAGCAGAGACACTGGATTATGCGCGGTTGTTGAATTTTACATGAATATAACCATTTGAAAACTCGCTTGCATCACTTAATTTGGTTGCATTTCAAGGAGCCGTTAACCAGCGAAATAATAAATATTTCCTAAATAAGAGATTTGTTGTTTTTATATCTCCTAGGCTGGTTTATGGAGAAGTTGGAACTGAGAGGTTCAGCAGATGAGTGACCATGGACACTCTGTCCAGCCACAGCTCCTACCTCCTGCAGCAGCTCCAGGAGCAGAGGATTCAGGGTCTGCTCTGTGACTGCATGTTGGTGGTCAAAGGTGTCTGCTTCAAAGCCCACAAAAATGTCCTGGCTGCTTTCAGCTCCTATTTCAGGTGCCTCTATGTATTTAGTGCTGTGTCACATCAGTGAATCTGTGGCATATATCCATCCTCATCACTTAGCATAGTAATCCTACGCTGCCGTTTTAGAGTAACATAATGTGATAAGTACTGCTTTTATTTCCCCAGGTCTTTATTCCAAAGTTCCCCCAGTCAGAAGAATGAGGTGTTCAACTTGGTCATCCAGGACGTCAGTGGCATCGGACAAATTTTGGACTACATGTACACCTCCCATCTTGACATCAACCAAGATAATGTTCAAGCCCTCTTGGACATTGCGCAGTGTTTGCAGGTTCCAAATGTCCAGAGCATGTGTAATGCTTTCCTCAAGCCTTGTCCACCACCCGTGGAAATCTCGTCATTTTCTCTTCCGGGCATGCTGAGCTCCGAGCACGACTGCCTCTTAGGGAGCAGTCTTCCTCAAGATGTCGACATCCACTGTCCCTCGGAAACCCAGAGGCCCGGCTTCAGCAGTGACATGGATCACACCAAAAGGATGCCCGTTTCTAATAGCAGCTCAAACTGTGACACAGCTAGCAGCACTCAGGCTCCTGTAGAAAAACAGCTCGTCCACGGCTACAAGCTCCGTAACTTCTACAGTAAGCAGTACTTCAGACAAAGTGCACTCGAGACTAATAGTGCAGCCTTAAATCAAGGCCCGTGCCCTTTGGTGCTGGTGGAGGATCAGCAGTGTCAGCTCGGGGTCGGCCAGGGAGGAAGCCACACCCCTGTATGCTCAGGAAGCACTGTTCAGCCCAGTGCTCCCTGCACATCTGTGGCAGTCGAGAAAAACCCTGTCTCTTCTTTAACACCCTCAGATAATTTAAACACCCCCAACTCTAACTCAGAAGACTCCATGCTCAACAAGCCAATGCGCCCAAAGAAGGCGGTGTACCTGAAAAAATATAACTACCTCCGGTCTCAGAAGGCTTTGGAGGAGATGTTTGCTGAATCAGTGAGTGAGCCCGTGCTCAGCTGTCCCAAAGAGAGTCATCGAGAAGAGGCTGTGGTCCAGACTGAAGCTTCAGAAGCTCCTGTTGAGGGCCTTAACGCAGACAAGGAGCCGGTTACGGAGACGACAACAGATGCACAGCTTCCCAGTCCTCCACCTGTCAACCAAGCAGAGCAAAACACGACAACTGTGCCAGAACCACCGCAGCAGATAGGAAACAAGCATTATTGTTGTGAGGTGTGTGGGAAAATCTTCAAACACCCGAGCAACCTGGAGCTGCACAAACGCTCACATACTGGTATTTACTGTTAATAATTGCCTTATAAGCACACATGTACAATAACACGTTTCTGTAGTAAATGTAATTTAATTGTAATAATGTTTTCATATGCAAACCGACATTTATTTTTGTTGCAGGTGAGAAGCCCTTTCAGTGTAATGTTTGTGGGAGAAACTTCTCACAGGTATCGTCCGGTGTATCAGTCTGATTTTTTACAGTTATTCTTAGATGGGAAAATTATATTGTAATAACTTAATTGATTTTGTTTTTACAGGCTGGAAATTTACAGACACATTTGCGGCGACATTCTGGAGAGAGACCGTACATCTGTGAGTTATGTGGTAAAAGGTAAGGTACCTCCATGTATCAAATTTCCTTATTTCTATGTTTATTGTAAATCCCCTTTGCCCTGTATAGGTTGTTTTTTTTTGTCAGTTTGCTGTTTATTGTCTGTTTTAACTACAAACTAATTACTAGTTTCCAAAAGCTTGGCCATGATTTCAGGTATAGACTTCCAATAATAACTTAGCATTTTTATAAAACCACCTGTAGGCAATAGCAACACATTAGCGGTGATGACTGACTAACTGAATTAGAATAGACTATATCTGAGTATAGGCCCCAGCAATATGATATTTACCCTGTATGACACAGTCCTAATAGTCCCCAAAGTTTCCTTTTTTATAATTTGAATATTCATCCCTTTTTTCCAGCTTTACTGCATCAGGGGATGTCCACCGTCACAAAGTGGTCCACACTGGAGAGAAGCCCCATCTGTGTGATATATGTGGACGAGGTCAATTAAATAACTTCCTTACTTAATGTCCCATTCTCAAGTTGAAACTTTTTTGTATTCACTGTATTTGTCTTGTCGCTCAGGATTTAACAACTTGAGCAATCTGAAGGAGCACAAGAGGACTCACACCACAGACAAGACCTTCACATGTGACCAGTGTGGAAAATCCTTCAACACGCACAGAAAGCTTCTGAAGCACAAGGGCCGCCACGCTGGGGAAAAACCACACAGCTGTGCCACCTGTGGTAAGGAACAGTGACTATCTTGTTAGACGTTTCATTCACAAGGATTCCACTTTAGACGTAGTTGTATAAATCACTATTCTAGGGCTGAAACGATTCGTCAGTTAACAGAAAATTAAGCGACAACTATTTGATAATCGGCATTTGATGCTTGTTTTAAGCAAAAGAAAGCTTAACGTTAACACTTCTCAATTGCGATGGTTTTCTGCTCTTCTTTATCTTGTGTGATTATAAACTGCATATCTTCGGGTTCTGGGCTTTTGGTTGGACAAAACAAGCACTTTGATGACATCCCCAAAGTGGGCTTTGCTAAATTAGGATTTTTATTTTATATTCGATTTTCGAAAGACATAAAAATGCCTCACCCAGTAAAGCTTACTCAGATTTTTATTTATTTATTCAGTACAGACTCTAACTAATGTCTACACAGTGTTTTACACTCAATATGTGTTTTTAATTATTATAGGGAAGTGCTTCATCGGCTCAGGGGACCTGCAGCGTCACATAAGATCCCACACTGGCGAGAAACCCTACATCTGTAACGCCTGTGGAAAGAGCTTTACCCGCTCCGCCATGTTGAGGAGACACAGCAACAGGCACTGCAAGGGGGCTCCAGCTGACAGCCCGGCCACAGACAACTCTGACCCGCCTCGTAGCTCAGAGGGAGCGGCCTCGTTCCCCAAACCTGTCAGCCAGAGTAAACCTCCTGCAGCGAGCAGTGAGCAGCATTTCCCCAACATGATGCCCCATGCAGGGTTAGAGAAACCATCATCGCCTACTCCTTCACCACCACATATAGAGACTCCACCTCCCAGCATGCACCTCAGCCCAGCTCCGGCCCCAACCCCTCTTCCAGAGCTGCGCTCGCTGGTACCCCATCACCTCCTGTCCTCCAACCACCAGGAGAGAAGTGCAGCCCTGACTGCCACAGACCACATGAAGCTTGCCAAACCCCACCTGCTCTCTCAGGAGGCTGTGTACGGGCCGTATGTGGAGAACGGGAGTATGTCAGCAGAGATGGGCAGAGGTCTGGCGGGCAGGCCCTACCTTCCTCCCACAGACAATCACTGCAGTTCCCTCACTTCTTCGAGCAAGCCCAACAGTGGCTCGTACAGGTCCACTGAGGGCCAGTTTATCTCCAGTGTCACTCTGTGGGGCCTGGCAATGAAAACTCTGCAGAATGATAATGACATGGAGCAGTAAAATGTTGCATCGATTAAGATATTAGATAAGCGTAGCCTGTTCAGAAGATGTGCACTTTTCACCGATGTTTGAATTTGTTATCACCTGGCTCTTGATTGGTCTATCTGTAACACGGAAACTGTTTCTCCTATGATTAAACAAATATGAAATAGTAATAATATGAATTATTCAGAACTGGAAATGTTTTATTTATAGTTTTTGCCGTTACTCAATATCAAACAAAGTGCGTCCTAGTTTTTCTCAAATTAAAGAAGTCATGCATTTGAGAAATAATAAGAACTGCTGTTGCGCTGCTCTTAAAACTTCCAAAGGTGATGTGTTTCTGACCACACCCCCATCAATGATGTCACAGCAGGTGTCCTCCTTCAGACATCACCAAGTGTATCGAGCTTGAATATCAGAGCTCATAGAGAAGCAGCACAGCAGCAGTATTTTGCCCTCTGTGATTCAGTGTGAATTTACTCTTTAAGTTTCCAACTGTAAACATCCCAGGATGCATTTCCGCTAATAAAAGTGTTAATTACAGTCTTTCACTTTGTATATAGTACTGCACTGCACTTTAAAATGTAAAAATGCAGACCTATTTTCAACTATCTGTGTCAAATGTCCATGTATTATATTTGTAAAAGAATAAAAGATCTACATTATATTTAATGTATTTCACTGTTATTTAATTTAAAATCAATGGTGTCAATGGTTTCTCTGTACATTGGTGTACGTACATTATGCTAAAACTATGAAATACTCACCCTGACTGAAGTGCCCCAGTAATGACGTTTAGGACCTCAACAGTATTACTTTTTATCAATTTTTTTTAATCACGCAAAAATCAAGCCCTCCTCACTATAATTGTGACATGTATGAGGAGAGGCTATGTTCTATATCCACATCCCTATATCTGTTACACATGCAATACAAAGTATGACATCACTGTTAACTATCCATTATCTCATACCGTAAATGTGGAAACTAGAATTGTAATGCTTATCACACAAAATTGTGGGCATACATTATATAATACACAGAGATCCATTTTAATGTTTGGATATTCATTCAACTATCTGACAGCGGCTACAGTTAGCGGCAGTTAGCGATTAGCGTTACTTTAGCTTTCTGAAGTAATAAAAACTCTTCAGGTCAGGTTTACATTTTTTGTTATTAGTTTCCAGGCAACAGCAGAAGACACTGCAGCACATCCCATAATTACCTAATTAACTAATTAGTGCGGCCTGGTGGACGTTCAAGAGCTGCAGGGTTTCCCACAGTGGTTTATGGAGGTGGTGACCTCTGCTCAAACAAAGACAATGCCTGTTACATCATAAAAATGGAAACACTTAAAACACCCCAGCACACTCTTCCACTCCACACACCCATTTTGGATTCTCGCTGTTTGGAGTCGTATCCTCAAGATTGTTTGCACTTATTGTAAGTCACTTTGGACAAAAGCGTCTACTAAATGAACCATAATGTAATGTAATGTTCCTTTATGGGTTCTGAAAATTCTCCCAATTCTTAGACTAAATAAACCATTTAATAGTGAAAAGAACCTGAAAGGAAACATGTTATTTTATGCTGCTTTAAGTACATTTTGCTGATAGTACTTTTACATAAGTAAGGTTGGTGAATGAAGGATTTTTACTTGTAGTTGAGAATGTTTCCAGTGTGTTATTACTACGTTTAATTAAGTAGCATACAGCAGCGGTCCCCAACCTTTTTGCACCACGGCCGCTTTCATGCAAGACAATTATTCTACGGATCGGGGGAGCAGGCATAACAAAACACACAATAATAATTATTATTATTCCATATATAATGTAAATGTAATTATTACATTTACATTATGCACATTATTTATATTATTATTACATTGTAATATATATATATATATATATATATATATATAATATAATATAATACATAAAAATGTTTACAATAAATATTACCAACACAAACTTTAATGTATTCTTTCTGTGCGGCCCGGTATTGGTCCGCGGCCCGGTGATAAACGTAGACCTACTTTTGTACTTGTACTTACTTTTTTCCAAAAGAAAATGAATATTAGGAAAAAAACTATAATATTTCCACAGGGCGTCAGAACATAAACAATAACTGTTGAAGTGGAAGCGCTGACCAAACTGAGGAGGGCAGCAACATGATCCAAGCTGCCGCTGCGACTCACAAAGCAAGAGAAGAAGAGCAGAGAGCGCTTTTAACTTGTCTCTCGTCCTCTAAAATGTCGAAGTTACAGCAGCTGAAGCTCTTTGTCAGTGAGCGGCTGACAGCGGCTGCGGAGGAAATCCTCGGCGCTGTGGAAAGAACCATATTAGAGTATCATCACGACTTGTGTTTGTCAAAGGCGGATAAAGAGAGCGCGCTGCTAACGCTAGCTGCAGGGTTGAAGCAGGAGGAAGAGGAGGTGTTCACAGCAGGTTGGCGCACACACCTCTTTGTTATTGTGTCAGTAATACTGTAGGTAATAGCGTGTGTATTATAGCCTATGCATGTGTCGTCAGAGAAACTTGAGATATGTTTACTGCGCTCTCTCACACCAAAACGATATCTTTCAATTGAAATCTAAAGAAGTACACCTAAGATAAGAGTGAGTTGAAGTCTGTGTGAATTGTGGGGGTTTTCTTCTGTCGTGGTGTCCTTTTGGAGAACCAATTTGAGAGCACATATGTAATAAAGTTTGTTACTTTAAACTTGCAAAGAGCTAGGGATTTAAGGAAATGGTAAATTAGGGGAATTGTGGGGGTGATGGACAAGAAGTCTTTCCCTTAAGCCTTTTTTAAAAAATGTTTTACTTTTTAACTGAGCAATGAACACGCATGACCTAATAAAAAATGCATCACAAGAAACAGTGAAAACGAGCTTTGAATACAGCCAGAGTTATGTTGAAATGTTCTACTTCTTACCACATGGGAACATTATAGAGACTGATCACATGCAAGTGTGTAGCCACATTATTTTGAGCATGTATAGCGTAGTCGTGGCACAGTTTGGAAAAGAGGTTGGAGTAGATGCAGTTGGCTTCAGTACTAGCCGATTACATCAGCTCCTGTCATCCCATTTAAAACACAAGACAATAGTACATCTGCAGTAAGATCTGATCACAGTACAGCCATGAAGCTATCCCCCTTGTTAGCAAAATGAACAAAATGCACCACAGCGTGTTTCAGGAGTGGCTCTCGCTGTGCCCTGTAGTCTGTAAAGCCCACTGAAACCTAAGTGTAATTTGTGATATTGGGCTATATAAATAAACTTGACTTGACTCGTATTGATAAAGCCATGGTGCTGTGTGTGGTGCTGAAGTAACAGACACATTTGTTTCAAAGTTTCATAGTCATTCTATTTATTTAGATTTTCTATGCTGAAAAACATTGCTTTACCTTCCCATCTACCGGGATGAACTGTGTCATCAGTCGATGAACGTGAGGTGAAACTTTTGTGTTTATTGGTTATTTGGACAAATAATAGGCATGTTAGTAGTGATGTTTGTACATCATTCTTTCCTCACTGTACCCCCAGTCTCCCAGGAGGTCAGCAGGCCTGAAGCAGAGGCCTCTACGCAGTCATCACACACTGAATTCTGCCCGGTGTTGGTGAAGCAGGAAACATCAGGATTTCCAGAGCCTCAGGAACACTGGCCCAGCCAAGGCGAAGGGAAACTGCAGGAGCTGATAGTAGGTGATGCAGCTACTTGTTTAGATTCTGAACAGATAACTGAATTATCTTCTTGCTGTAAGTCCCAAACTGTGGCCAGTGGAGAGGGAGATCTCCTCCCTGGCACTTCAACTGAGTGGATAAAAACAGAGGCGGAAGCAGAGAGTTGTGGAGGCTCTGATTTCTTGCAGCCCTTCGCATCAGAAAGTGTGGATGACGATGATACCACTTACAATACGGCCAGTCTCTGTCCTGCAACGTCCGCAGGGAGTTGGATTGAACCCTTGGAAACGCAAACGGAAGACAAGCTGTGTTACATCTGTGGCAAAATATTTAGCAGAAGGTCCCATTTAAAGAGGCACATGCTGATTCACACGGGTCAGAAACCACACTGTTGTAAAGAATGTGGCAAAAGATTTGCACGGGTTGAATGTCTGAGAATACACTTGAGGATCCACACGGTGGAGAGGCCGTACGCATGCAATGTCTGCGGGAAAGGATTCAAGCAGAGGAGCAACATGGTGTATCACGTAAGAACACACACAGGAGAGAAACCCCATCGCTGCGACATCTGCTCCAGACCGTTTGCACACAAGAAGGACGTGGTCAGACACATGCATGTCCACACCAAGAAGACTGAAATCCCAGTGTAAGGTTTCATTCAGATTAATGGTCAAATCAGCTTTTGATGATGTACTCCTGGGTCCATCTTCTTTGCTGCATTTTTCCTCTTTGTAAATAAACTATTCCGTATAAAGACAGTGTGAGATCACACCTGGATATTGTCAATGGAGCTACATTAGATTTTGTCAGTAGACAAAATGTATGACTGATGTAAGACATTGAGGGTAAACATTTTTTTTATTTTAATAAAAGACAACATGAAGTTTATGTGCATCAGTTAAAACATTATGAGTGTCGGTTTTCTAAGATCCCTCATTACTCAGTGATTGCCCGTCAAGGTTTGACAGGTGGTCTGTGGCACGGTAGTAGAAGCTAAAATATTTTCAGTGTGTATCACTTGGTAGCCCTGTGTGAAAATAAACCAAAGGATTGCACTGATTGATATTTTTGACCTGGTGATGATGTTAGATGGAAAGAGAATCACCATAATCACCAAATTATTACAATTCATTCTCTCTGTGTGTGTGTGTGTGTGTGTGTGTGTGTGTGTGTGTGTGTGTGTGTGT
>CALSBV010011423.1:5327985-5348836 GCA_943590825.1 Bovichtus diacanthus | reverse complement strand
TGTGTGTGTGTGTGTGTGTGTGTGTGTGTGTGTGTGTGTGTGTGTGTCAGAGAGAGAGAGAGAGAGAGGGGGAAAAAAGACATTTTACTCCTAACTACAGATATGAACCTCACTATCAAAGTCAATAGGATTAGTCCTCTCAGCACACTTGTGCCTATCTGTCTGAAAACATAAATACATTTTTACCTAAGACATTCCTTCAGGCTTACACAAGTTTACAATTAAGTATTTAACAGAAAGGGTGTAATATCTTGATAGGTTTGAAATCTGTGAATATGGCAATGCAGACTTCTGTTATACCACAGTTATACACTGTATAGTACATTAGGGGGCGGTGTGACTCCTGTTACATTGTTTCCTTGGCTAAGACTGGTACACACACACACACACACACACACACACACGGCTGGCAAAAAACAGCGAACAGTCAGGTTGCAAGATGGCTAACGCTACGCTTCAGTCGTTCAACGTCTTTCTGACGGAGAGATTGACCGCCGCCGCGGTGGACATCTACGGGTTCGTTGAGAAGACAATAATAGACTACCAGGAGGAGGTGTACCACACCAAACTGGAGAACCAGAGGTTGCAGCGGCTGCTGGATTTGGTCTACAAACCGGAGATAAGACTGCACAGGGCAGGTATGTGTCTCAGGTCGCACTACACCTCGCTGTCGGCCAGTTAGCTAACCTCATAATTGGCCATTAACGGTAACTACAGCACATCGGATGGCACCGCCGTGTACGTCCAGCTACTGCCGCCTTGTGCTAGCGACCAGTGTTAGCTCGGCGGTACTGGGTCCCAGCTAATGACAGTCGAGGCAGTAAACAGAATAAAACCTTATTTGTACGTTTTGTGCACAGTGTGGTTTGATGTAGTGCCATGCCATATTTTACGAGGACAACTACAATATTCGTCGCAGCAAGACACTGCGGCAACATGAAAACAAATGAATGTGTTCTTGTTCAATTCAGCACGTCTAAATACATATTCTGAAAAGACACATTTTACGTTTGTACATTGCCAAACCTACTTGCAAAAAATATCTTAATTTAAAGTGACTTTATTTATAGGGACATATGTAGTACTTGTAGAACACATGTGATAATATATACTATTTATGAAGGACACGCTGTTAAATTCGGCATACATTTTATCCACCTATACAATAGCCAATTTCATTAAATCAACTTTTTCACTTCTCCTGTCTCCTTACTTACAGTTTGGTGGAAGATGGCATATGTATGGTTGGATGATTAGTGCCCTTTGTTCTCACCACTGAGACACTAGCACTACCTTTTGCACATCAAAGACATACATTTGCAGTAAGGGCTGGCACTACATTTCTGTCAAAAAAAATTGTACACAAATTGTTAATTGACTCATTGAGTATAAATAAGTGCCCAAATAACCCGTGGATCATGCACATTTGCAAATCACGGGGTAAGAATAAACATAAAAAACCCCACCTCGGGACAGGCACAGTTATATGGTCATCTTAAACCTGAATGACCTCGAGTCATCAATTGCAACACTAAAACTCCTGTCTTGCAAGTACGTAAGTAAGTAAGTATACATACTCACATAGTACATGTGCGACCTGAGAAATTGTACATATAGTACCAATGTACTACATGTACATTTTGGATCTCTTTTGTAACCTTGTATCTTTCTGAGAAATTTCAAGTCTTTTGACCTGAAGGAGTGAAACAAAGCCGCACAGTATCTTACCGCACCTGAGATCCATTGTGTTTTAAATAAAGCTTAAATTAGCCAAACTATTTCACTTGTGAACCCACACTACAAAACGCATTAAAGCATCAGTAATCTACATCTGGGATTACAAAATGATGGGTCCACCAAAGGCTAATGCAAGGTTCATGTCATATCTGAGCAATCGGAATTTTGAGTTTCTGACTTGTAAATCGTGTTCACGTCAACATCCGAGTAGTATTCATCCACAGCATTTTAATTCTCACATGACCAACTGCCATCATGCAAACATCTCCGTGACATGAACGCTCGCAAGTTGTTAACATGGGAATCTTTTGCACCTCTTCCACAGAAGTGAACGCAGCGTGAGTGTGAGCAACTGTACATTTTTCCATACAATGTTATTGTGCGACACCTTGAAGGAGAAGCAAAATTCAGCCTTAAAAAAACAGTCGGAATAAAGACAGCAAATAATGTGACGGCAATATTGTATACAGACTACAGTTTCAATGCCTTCCGACTGTTGCTGGTGTTGTCTTGAATTCAGGCGTACAAAGAAAACATTCTGTGAAGAAACAAGAAGTCCACGAGTGTTAACGGCAAAACGTCACAGACCAAACATGCAACCCCTCGACGAGGAGTAATCTTACAGAAAATATACATGGACTTACTTTATCCCTGTATAGAAAGGAATCAAGTATTTGGAACAACAAATGTATCATAATGAAATAATGATTGTAAGGTTTATTTTTCCTGAACGTTTTTTTTTCCGGGTGCCAAAACATTTACTCAGCTGTAGATTTTTTTTTAGACCTCCTGTTTCTAAAGCATTTCAAAACAAACTGGCTTAAGAGACAAGTTACAAAAATCCAAGCGCTGCGACCACTTGCGGACCTTTGCACTTTGCGCTTAACTATGTGATGATGCCCCTTTTGGCTCGCGCACTCTCGCACTGGGGAACCTTTGGCAAGCATAAACCAGGCTTTACTTGTATTGGCTCATGTTCTGCACACATTTATGTTCATTACATCAGTTGGTAGGCCTGTGTATGATGAATAGCTCGTAATGCATAAACATGTGTAGTACTCGTGTGAGTTTGTGAATCCCCCTTACATCACATGCACTCTATCTATTGTGTTTACTAATGTTTGGGGTGCTGCAAGGTCATTTTTATTAAAGTTTTTTCCCACTGTTTTAAAACCATAACATGCATTTGATTTCTCTGCTGCTGTTAGGACGAGCGTCACCGCTGGGGATCATTCGAGTGTCCAAAACATGTAGTTCAGGTGTGATCAGAGAAGTGATTTTTTTCTAGCTGCTACCAAAAAACATTTTCCTATCCACTGTTACAGATTCAAGGCAGAGCGATTTTCCCACACCAACACAGGAGGTTTGTGCTCAGGAGCAGCAGACACAGATGGAATGTATTCCCAGTGAGGCCAAAGCGGAGTCCGTCATCCTGCCCATTAAAGAGGAACTGGCTGACCTCTGGACTGTGCCTGTGGATACACCTGTACGTCCGGCATACAGCAAAGTAGCGGAAACACTCACTCAGATTGTCACAGTTGGAGATCATAAAGAAAATAAGATGCCGGACCACCTAACTCAAGTTGTGACAGTTAAAGTGCACAGCGAATATGAAGCGGCAGACAGCCCAACTCGAGTTGTAACAGTCGGAGAGCACGTGGAATGTGACATGCCATCAGAAGACGACCAACCATTAACATCCTGTGGAGTGTCTCTAGTACATACAAAGATGTTTTTTTGTAATCTCTGCTGTGAGTCTTTTCTGAGACAAGACCAGTTACATTTGCACCTCGCAGCTCATGCAGCAAATAGTTTACCGACGCCCACCAACAACGCGTTCACCTGCTTTGTCTGTGGTAGAATAACAGACACCAGGAGTCAAATGATCTCCCACATGAGAACACACACCGACGAGAAACCGTTTGCCTGTCCCATTTGTGGAAACAGATACAAACTGAAAGGCCATATAAAAGAGCACATGAGGACTCACACTGGAGAACGGCCGTACCCCTGCTACATCTGTGGGAGGAGCTTCAACAGATCTTCGACCATGACTAAACACGCCAGGATCAAACACAGGGAGAACATGCCCTTCAAGTGCATGCAGTGCGGCCAGCGCTTCCCACTGCTCGTTGTGTTCAAACAGCACATGAAGATGGTCCACGATGTCACCTTCTCCGTGTGAAATCCTGTTGCTCTCAGTCTGTTGCTGACTGCTGAAGTTCAGAAGTTACAGTGACGATGGCTTCTTTCTAGGTTTATCTTTTATGCTTGCGTGTTTATGGAAGTTGCAGCTGAGATGCTTCCCCAAGTTAGCACTAATGAGCCACTCCATGGATACAACTTCTCATACTGTTCAGATGCTCCTGATGATGCTGTAATTGTAATCTGCTTCAAATCTGACACGTAACACGCTCAGTGGAAATATACTGAAACACTCAATGCACCAAGAAAAAAGTTTAAATAACTGCTGGACTTTGACAAATGCATATAGCTACACATGCAAATAAAATGCATCTCATGGGCTTTAATTATTATTCAAAATAAGCTTCTCGCACTTTGCTGACATGTATTTTTGAGGCAGATGCCAATATTGATCCTCAAGAGTTTAACATATTGGCAGATGTTCACTTTTTGACACAAACATTTTGATGAGGATCCCTTAAATTGAAATGAATTATTAAAGCGTTACATTACATGTAGAAATGTACTCCAGGGTGTGTTAGTACACTGACGTCACAGTTGGGTGTGGTTACAGGTGCGACAGAGCACACCGCTGATCGCACCAATCAATGATGCTGATTGTCATCAGATGTGCAACACATTTGAAATCTTCAACCAAAGATCTCATTGAGACGGTATAAATCCACAGGGGAAACTCCAAAGATTTTACACAGCAAAGTCTGTGTGTCTCCAGGAGGAGCTGTTTTAAATCTGATTAGTCAGCAACGGCTGGGTCTGAAGACTACAAGTTTGAAAATACAGCCCACTCCTTATCTCTGCTTGAGGCAACATAAGCTGCATAACACACCTGAATTCCTGACCTAACTGTCGAACGGTAGAGTTGCATTGTGGGTAATGTAGGCACCGAGTTTTTGGCAAGGAAGAAGAATGAATGGAGTTGAAACACAATATCTTTATTTCTGCTGCATTCTTTTATTTTTGATACGTTTTTTTAAGCTGTCCATTATCGGTCTGATAATCAAACATTTCTGTCCTGCAATTACTTGTTACGACTTTTTGAATATCAATATGTGTGACGAGCTCAAATTTGCTGATAATATCCATATAATAACAAGTCACCTAAAGTGCACCAGTGTGTTGTGATTTCATAGTTTGAATTGCACTAGGCTGTAATAAAGGATTGATTGATTAAACATACTTAAATACTAGAAGACCCTGAGCTGCATTTGTTAAATTATTCTTGTGTTACCTTAACATATTGCTAATATGCCAACTATAAAGCAACTCTTAGAGGCCGCATGACTGTATAGAAAGTCAACGGAAAGACGTGAGTGGTTGGAACAGATGCAAATTTGCTCAAATGTATTTGAAAAAGTTTAAACTTAAAGCTTTATGACTCAACTATACATTTACAGTGTGAGCTGACACACAAACACAGTGTGTACGATGCTAGCTGACGACTGCTTATAACTGTACAATTGGTAGACTGGCTGTTTATAAACGCTGACTGCAAAAACACTGCAGCACTCAAATTTGAGTCAGTTTGAGCAAGTGACGTGTGGGTGAAAATTTGCATTCAACCATGTACACGGAGCATGTTCGAAGGTGGTTACAAGGCAACACAGCTCCATGTATCCAGATACAGTACGTGCTTTGAGTTCACTCTTTAAAATGAAATAGTAGTTGGTTGATTGTTTTGGTGTAACACAGAAAATAGTTCCTAGTTTGAGGCTCTTTTCCTTGCTTTCCAATCTTGACTTTTTTTTTCCTTCATGAAGTTGATGTGGCTCTGTGGCAGCTGATCTCAAAGGTAAAAGTCCTGATTGGTGTGGATTGATGGGAGCACTATTTTGGCGCTGACAACTTAGACACATACTGTAGACGTAATGCATTTCTGTTTCCATCCTTGCAGATAACAACCAGCCAACTGCACCGTCACCCGTGGAGGAGATACCCCCTAAACAGCAGGACTGGAGCCCTGGTGTGTGCCAGGACGAGCCGGGACCCTCGCAGATTAAAGAGGAGCAGGAGCAGCAGAAGGAGGAACTGTGGATCAACGGGATCGGCGCGACGCCTTCAGCAGACGACAGCGATGACGGGGACGCCTTGACCAAAGAACTCATCAAAACGGTGCAGCAGTTAGAAGACTGTAGAGCAGCAGAGGAGAGCAGAGAGCCAGAGCAAACCCCTGCAGAGGATCCAGAGCACTCTGAAGAGAAGACGAGTACCACCTTGTACCGCTGCCACATATGCAACTATATATTCACCAAAAAAACTGTGCTCACATGGCACCTCAAGACGCACGAAAGCAAGTCCCACGACAGCAAGGGGAACTTTGACTGTCACATATGTGGCAAACACATACCCTGTCAGAGCAATCTGCAGAACCACATGAGAGTACACACCGGAGAGAGACCCTACAGCTGCCATTTCTGTGGCAAGTGTTTTAAGCTGAAAGGACACATGACAGAACATATAAGAACTCACACAGGAGAGAAGCCTTTCAGCTGTCACATCTGTGACAAATCTTTCAACAGAGGCTCAACTCTGAGGAAACACGTTTTAGCCAAACATAAGGAGGAGAGACCGTACAAATGCGGAAATTGTGACGAGTTATTTACCGAAAGACTGCTGATGAAGAGGCACATGCGAAAAGTTCACGGAGTCAAACTGTCTACGAGTCAAAGTCCCGCCTAGAACTTCAGAACAGACGTCACTAATGATGCACGTTGCACATAGTCTAAAAGTGGACAATTGCGCTAGATATCTTTTGAAATATTTCGATTTGGTACCAATACCAGAACAAAATGTTGCTTTGAGGATTTTAATTGCATATACTACTTTTTCTTTTTCTTTTTTTATACATGAAGTCAACATTTTTAAATGTTATATATATATATAGCCCTAAAAGAACTTTAGCTATAAAAAAAAATACAATCTGTAATTGACAACATTTGTATTTAAAAGGGATTGTTTGACATTGTGGGAGTTAGGCTTATTCGCTTTCTTTCCCAGAGTTGGATAAGAAGGTGGATCTCACTCTCATGTTAGGATCTGGAGCCAGGAGGTGATCAGCTTAGTTTAGCGTAAAGACTGAGAGCAGGGGGAAACAGCTTCTGTTTCAAAGTTCAAAACCACACCTTGTACAGGTATAAATTATACTCAAGATATATGATAGATATAATAGTACAATATATTAAACTTTAGCTTTAGAAGTGACAGGTGTATTGTTGAACTTTAGACAAACTCACGCTAGCTGTTTACAGTTGCTACCATTCTTTATGCTAAGATAGGCTAACAGTTTCCTGGCTCGCTCCACACAAAGCTCAAAAAATGATATTACTGAAAATGTATTGAGGTTCAATAACCACTACTTGTAGAGACATACATACAAAATCACATCAAAATAGACAGACAATTGAGGGCTATCTGTACTCTACAAGGTCTGCAGAGGCCCCGTGAGTTTCCATGCTATAGAATACTGGAGGATTTTTAGTACTGCCTCTCTGAAATTGTGAAGCTGACTAAACTCCAGATGTGCTGGACAATATCCTCTGTGTTCATAACCTCTGGTGGACGTTAATAAGAATTACCAGAATTTCATTCTGCAGCATAAAAACACACTAACTAAAAAAGATAAAACTGACACCCATCAACCATTTAAATTCAATTGTGCACCATAATAACAACGGTGGTACATCGTCAGCTAGTGAGGCCTATGTTGTACTGTATAGTTGTTTTACATATTTATTTATAATGTGCATTGTTGTGTTTTCTTTTTCTTTTGCCAAAGTTCAGCCGTATTATGACCTGTTGTAAACCAGCTACGTGAACGTGAAAATATAAAGCTAAAAAAACACAGTCAGGTGTGAAAATGTATGGCAAAATGCATCGCTGTCGTCGTCTTTCTTTCTGCATCACATATGTGTGTACTGTAACAACTGTAGAGTTTTTCAAAGTAACAAAACGGACTAAAGAGCTGTGGGTTACATTCCAATACGGGGACTGTGACTACGTCTTCTCTGGTCGGATGGAGTCGAGGTAATAAAGTGGCTCCACCAATGGCTTCTTGGTCGGTGGGAACATCTTGTCATTTAAACTAATAAGGAGCCTGGGTGTCTATTTAAAAAATTTTTTTAAAAGGCCTTTCACAACTTTAAACTACCAGCAACTGTGTGTGCTGCTCGGCCGGTAAAGAAGTTTGTAGACACCAACAATTCTATGCATCAGACACACAACAGGATAGATATCTACCACCTTTTTCTTAAAATTCATCAGCTGGACAGACAAGCTCTCATATCAAGACAGAACACCAAACAGGCCTTTGATAGTACAGAAGATAGACAGAAAAGAGAGAGAGGGGACGACATCCAGCAAAGGCCCGCAGGTCGGATTTTGCATTGACCTTTTACCACATAAAGTTAGTCTGTGTGCTAGTAACTAAACATAACTTCACTGACTCCTGGAGCAGCTACTTGCACCATAAACCCATTACAGATACGTATTACATTTTAGCACCAATCAACAGTTGTTGTTTTTTTACTTTAAAAAGCTAGTGGACTTAACAAGAAATTACACAAAGACTAATGAATATAAAGATTTTTACTATCCATTCATCTCTGTTTTATGTTTGATTTTTCAGCTTATTGTCAGAGTAGTGAAAAAGAAGGTAGGTAATGTACTCAAACAGTCCAAAACCCAATTTCAGTATTCAATTTATAAAAAAAATAGCACTCTGCACTGTCGTCCATATTTATGAAACATAAGGGGAACAATCTAAAGTATGTGCCCCCGCCCCCACCTGTGGAGCCACTGCTGCTCTGCTTGTCTGAAAAGAGCGATTAGACTGTTGCTTTTAATTTTCTTCCCACAGCCACACTTGCAGGCCACACAATTTACAGTGCGGACAGGACAGGACGGGCCCTGAGCCTGCAGGGGGCGGCATATCAGCACTAATGTCTTTGAGTGAACCCAATCGCACAAACTATGACAAATCACAAGAAGGACCAAATGTTTGTTTTTCATACAATATGCTGACTTAATTTAAGTTTTTAATGTGAAAAAAAGTATTCTCACCGGGAGAGATGTATGTAACTGTCAATCAATCTGGAATGTTTCTATGATATATCCAACATTCTCTAAGAATAATGGAACGTATGCATCAAACCACGTTCCACTGCTAAAACGAAACAATTACCTTTCATGCTAAAAAACAAAGCATGAGAATATTATGAATATTATGGAGGTATTGCTTTTCAGTACTTCTACTATGTCAGCAACAATCAAGTCCAGAATTATACTCATATGCGTTTTGTATTAGAGTTCTTGTTTTCTGAGGCCTTTTGTGACATTAAAGGTCAAAGGTCAATAGTGTAATGTTGTGAGAAAGCTCATCACTGATTGTTAAACTGAGCCGTTGCATTTAACCTGCATGGATGTAGACAATAATGCAGGAACAAGTCTGCAGTGGGAACAAAAATGCTCACAGGTAGACCTACATATTTTCTTCGGCAGACCTACATTAATATATCTTCTCCCCCGCATTAGCAGCAATTTGCATAATCTAATTATTAACATGAACATGCAAGATGGGAACGTTTTCCAGACTTCCCCCTAAAGAACTGTTTTAACTTTAACTGCTGTTTCCTCAGTGCTTGTGTGTGTGTGTGTGTGTGTGTGTGTGTGTGTGAGTGTCTGTGTGTGTGTGTGTGTGTGTGTGTGTGTGAGAGAGAGAAAGAGGGGGAGAGTCAGTGGTGGGAGAAAATTAAAAGTGTAGCATAAAAGTGTAGGAATGATAGGAGCGTAATTGGCCACACTGTCAGATTTTCCTGGTTTTGCAGGAATTGTCAACAGTGTAGCAGACTCAGGGAAGCCCCCCTCACTCTCTATTATCTTGAGTGCAGCGAGTTTCAGGCTCTCTCTCTCTCTCTCTCTCTCTCTCTCTCTGCCTGGGCAAACTCACTACATGACAAACTGCCCCATCTCTTCGAGTAGACCTGGAGAAAAACAGCATTCAGACAGCTAACTAGGGATCATCACACAGAGTCACCTGTGTGTGTGTGTGTGTGTGTGTGTTTGTGTGTGTGTGTGTGTGAGAGCATGAATGTAGCCTGGTTTGTTCCTGGCTGTCACAGATTGCATAACACACGTCTCCACCAAGTCTTGTTTCCAGTGAGTTAAACGTTGTCACTGCTTTCGAGCCATTATTCTAAAGTTTGTGATGTAGCAAGTGGACCTGTCAGTTTATACAGAATTCAGCTTGGAAAATGAACTTCTGTTTGAATGAATAGTTTGACTGTTAGGAAATACGCTTTTTTAAAAAATGTTTAAATGTTTAAAGGAATTAGATAATAAGATTGAAACTAGAGTCCAAACAAATTTAAAAAATGTAAAGTTTACTATCATTTTACCTGGAGACCATATGCAGCGCATCTAATCTAACAAAAATAAAAATTCATATGATCAATCAATCAACAGACAAGATTAACGACCCAGATAGATAAAATAACAAATCAGTTCCCTCCAATGACAAAAAAAGGAAGGCGTCACTCCTCTTTGCGAAGACCAATCCCCGCCTGTCTCTATGCCAAACTACACCTCCTAACAAACAAGAAAAAAATAAAGCCGAAGAGGACTCGGGTTTCTCCGGTTGGAGTCGGGATCAGAGTCGAGAGCCCCTGACTGTTACGCGCGAGAGACGCATCAATCGGGTCTTGGTTTGCGGTTTGAGATTGTTTACATCCAATCAAACAAGTCATAAAAAAGTAGCCTGCTGCTGAAATGGACACCGCCGATCAGGTGAGTAAATCGGCGAATAGCGAGATTATTTTTGACCAAGAGATGTGTATGATTATGTGCTAAATTGGCCGATGTGTTAATTGGTGACAGAAATGACATTTGTATCCTCTGTGTCCTCATGCAGCTTGCATCTGCGGGGACGTTTCAAGTGCTAAAATTACCTCTGGGATTTATCCGTGTTTTGGAATGGGTGAGTTGGAACTTTGATGAAATAACTTAATTATGCGTCGTAAATACATCATTGAAGTATAAAGTGGAAGATGTGATGAGTGTCTTTATGTGGTGAGGTTATTCCTAAATATCTGGTTTTTCGCTTAATGCATTCCTGCATTTCTGTGCAGCAACTTCAACTTTAGCACATCTGTTGGTTTTCGGTGCCTGTATAGGGCTGTTTATTTACCCGCAATCATCTCGGCTATGATCCGTCTCACCGTGACTAAATGGCTCAAGTTTATGTAAGGATTTATTGCTCCGTGAGAACTACACGCCAGGGGAAAGCGCTATGTAGCTTTTTAATTATGCATCTTATGGATGCGTTTTGCCAACCGTGCGCGTTTTGCGCCAGTCCCCCCCCCAAAAGAAAATGCCCCATTTTACTCCAAGTGAAATGATATAACAGCAATCAACAATGAGAACGGGGTGTCCTCGCTCTGACAGAATCAAGGCTTTCCTACCTCTTTCTGTCTGAGTGTAGTGTCTCGTGTTTATTGTACAGTGCAGAGAAGCCCAAAGGCACAAAAGAGATAAGTGATTTTCTTTGATGTGAGTTTAGAGAAATTACTGTAGCCATGAGGGTATTCAGCCTGTGCACAGATATGATGTAGCCTATGCCTGTGTGTGAGCTCGACTTTCCCACTTTAATAAATGCCATCAAATGTGCAGAGAATCCTCAACCAGCAGAGCACGTCCATTGAAAAAAAAAAAAATCCAATGATGATTTAAGTGGCATGCAAAGGGGGTGAACCTCGCTCACTTTCCTCATCAGACACGTGACACTTTAGCTGAGATAAGGCAGATGTCTATCAGTGAGGTGAGATCCCCAGTGTGTCGCTTTCGGCTTGTCTGTGTGTGTGTGTGTGTGTGTGTGTGCGCGTGTGTGTGTGCGTGTGTGACCAGATTCACTGTGATATTTGTGGGCCAGAGTCAACAGAACAAGCAGATGATCCAAAGCACCATCTGTATGATTAAGATAGCAGTCTGTCATAGCTCCCTCTGTGTGTCGTACTGTTGCTCTATGTGTGAGAGTGTGTGAGGCGGAGGAGCATGTGTGTGATTGTGTGAGCATGACTGCACACCGTCCTATAACAACTGTATTGATCCAAGGATCACCTGCTGTTCACACAGATGTAAGCGATCCCATGCAAGCTTTAATACATTTGACATTTTCCCCCTCCCCCCTACACACACACACACACACACACACACACACGCACACACACGCACACACACACAAAGCTGTGCAGGGTAGGTTACCACCACACCTTCATGACACTGTTACAAAAGTGACCTTTTCCTTGCTGTGCCTTCTTTGTTTTCATTCACCTTACTGAAAAGAGGGAAACTTTTCCAACTTATAAAAAAATGGAAACAATTCAAATTATGAACCGGGTATTTTCGATTTTCTTCTTTCTTCTGCAGCAGCAACAGTGTTAGTGTAGTTGTGTTGTTAGGGTGTACCTCTCTAATACCAGAGAGGAAAGGAATCTCCCTCAAAGCCTCTGTTGGTCTCGGATTGATTTCTTTTTCAGCCTTCGTCTGGAGTGTAGATGATGTAACTGTACTATTTGCCCTCATTTGGCCCATCTCTGACTCCAGCTCAGTTCTGCTGTTGATATGGGACAATTCTGCAAAACCCCAGATTATTCCAATGGCGACATTTTTGCTAACATTTTTAAAAGTTCTAGCTTTTAGCTAAACTATGTGTTTGGTATGGTTAGGGTAAGGCAATTAAAATGCACGGTTTAGGTTAGGGAAATATTGTGGGTATTTTAATGGGACTCAAACTCCGGTCTCCCACATGAGAGTCAAATATTTTTTACCTTGTCACATAAAGTCACATCACACACTTTCTGCACTGAAGGTTGGATTTGGACATATTTGTGAGATGCAGTCTAATATAGATGTAATTCCCAGGGATACTGGGCTGGGTTTTTTTCAGTGACTTCCTTTCAAACATCCATACATTCAGCTAAAGCTTTTATTTGTTTTTTAATTCATCTTTATTCAACCGCGCAGACTCATAGAGTTTAAGATCTCTTTTTTCCAAGAGAGACTTGAGAACAAGAAACAAGAAACATGAATACCAAAAACTGAAACAACACAACACAACCACACAATAACAAGGATTTCAAAACAGCAACAAGAATCATTAAAAACATTAAATAATAAAGCTTTAAAATCTCCAAGTGGAATGGGAGACTCTAGTTTGAGAGCAGTTTGCAGTTAATTCCATTTAAAAGGTGCAAAGTACCTGAAACCAGTTCTGCCAACAGTAGTGTGTATATATGAGTGATATCTAAGTACTACGGTATGTACTGTAGTTAGACTGACATGGCAATCACTTGTGAAAAACAATGTCAGCCACTGTATTTTCCATGGCAATCATGCTTCATTATCAAAAAGGCCTGCAGTGAATTTCTTCCCACATTAACACACCAGTAGAAACACACGCGCGCCTGTCAGTATGGTTTGTTTATATGTCCTCAGGCATTAAAGGCTGTAGTTAAGGCTGCTTTTGACTTTTACTTTGTTAATGATTTGAAGCCTTGACTGTATGGATGAGTGGTTATGTGGACACACAGAAGGCTGTTTAAAGGTTTACTTTAGTGGAGATAGTTACTAGTTACTAGAGACTAGTAGGTTTCCTGCGCCTTCAGTCAGTGCTGGGTCTGCACAAGGGCGAAGCAAATTAATAATCAGCCATGTCTGCAGGAGATTCGAGAGGATGGCTTTACGGGTGTGTGTGTGTGTGTGTGTGTGTGTGCGTGCGTGCGTGTAGCTCTTGGCCTGTTTGGCACACTGTCAGTGGCTGGCATATTCCGCTCCAAACAGCTGTAAGGTCCACCGTGGACCAACTCATGCAGAAGCTGTCCTTAGAGATGTGCCCAAACTCTTCACTGTGTGTGTGTGTGTGTGTGTGTGTGTGAGAGAGAGAGAGAGAGAGAGAGAGAGAGAGAGAGAGAGAGAGAGAGAGAGAGAGATGGAAGGAGAAAGAGAACTAAATTGTACAGTTGATTGAGCACATGATGCAAATGATATACATGCCTTTTTTATGCACTGGTGCATCATCATGGCTGTTGTATCATCTCACACGGGTGGGGGGTTACAAGTACTGTATCAACTCAGTGTCTTCCTGTACTAAAGCCAAACTCAGGCTGATGATGAGGAGTCCATCATGAGTCTAATTTATGAGTAAGGGTCCGACTCTCATCCAAAACCCAGGACTGACCCACTGTCCTGTGATGTCATCCTCACTCCTTTACTGTACGCCATTTTAGTTTGCCATAGGGTGGGCAGAGCACAGTTTATGCTTGTGTGTAGATCTATGTTAAATTTAGAAAGTGTCCAGTTCGCGTCTTTGACGTGACCACTAAGTTACCCTTAGTTACTGTTGCCATGCCACCAGGGTTTTCCTTTCTCGCACGGCACATAAGCAGTACAAAAAGTTAACACCAGCAGATTCACCAGTTAAAATTATCAGTAAATTTCGCAACAATGGGCCCTGTATTTCACCCTTGGGTACAAAAAGAAAACAATTTCTAACTTTTTTATGTATCGAGCTGATGAGTTTTTTTTAAAGAAAACGGCTGTAAAAGACTTTTGGATATACACATGATGATGGCTACATATATACATAACACCGTGCTGCAAGGCTGAGGCTTGTGGTGCCCCGATAGCCAAGTGCATAAGGAACACATTCCACATGGGCTCAAATGTCCCCTGAGCAGTGAGTCCACAGCTCAATTCCCAGCAGGATGGACCATTTGCTACATGTCTTTCCCCTTGTCTCTTTACCATCATTTCCTGTCTCTCTACACTTTCTCTATCAAAAAAATAAATGAAACAAAGGTAGAAAAGGCTGAGGCTAAAGACACATGTTCCAGGCCAAAAGTCAGCGTCCTCCACAGCTGTAGATTTTAAATAAAGGAGCAGGGTAGAGCTAGAACTTTATATTACAGCTCAGCATTATTTATTACGAAAAATATTTGTTGGAGTACGGGGAAGCAAAAAATAAAAAAATCCTCTCTGTGCATGTTCAACTGTCAGAGTGTTGAATGGTGGTTAATACAGCTGAATTTGGAGATAAAAGAAACAAATGAAACTAACAAATGTGAGTTTGTGGCTGTTTGGTAGACTTTAACAACAAGTATTAGCAAAATGTAATTTAGTACCGAATGCCAATTGATTGTTGTTGATTAATCGATTAGCTGAGTGACGGAACATGTATCGCCAACAATAATTGATAATTGATTAATTGTTTGTCATCTATCAAGTAAAATCTCAAACATAGGCTTGTTCCAGCTTCTCAAATGTGAGGCTTTTTTTGTTCAGTTGTGCATCATTGTAAAGTGAATATCTTGGGGTTTAGAACTATTGCTCCAATAAATTGAGCAACGTTAAGACGTCACGTTGTGCCCTGGGAGATTGTGATGGTAGTTTTTCACCATTTTCCAACATAGATTGGATGATTAATGGCTGACTTTTTCTTGCTGGAAAATGTGTGTTCCTGCTATTTCTTGTAAACGTAGCTTGAAATGAAAGGAAAGTCAAACTGGTGCATGTGTAGTTTGCATGCTATATTACAGCCCAGAACACTACATATCCTTGGCAAATGCTCTTGGAGTCAAAGCTGCCATGCATATACGCTGGCCATTGTAAAATTAAATATGTGAGACCTATTATTAGGTTCGTCTCAAGAAAGCATGAAATCAAATTCTTACTCTGATTAATGCAGAAATGTTTTGCATTGTAAAGAAATTACATTATGGGATTGGAACCCTAATCTCCTAAACACTAAGCCGAATGAATTTATTTTCTTTGGGAACTTGAGTGAGATGGGCCAGAATTACTCTGTAGTCATGCAAATACAGCAAAGCCTCACATGAGTAAAATACACCACATTTTAAACAGACTCTGAATGCAGCAGGATTGGCAAAATGAGATGCGTGGTTATTTCTCTCACTCTCTCTTTGTGCTTCTCTCTCCATCCTTTCCTCATGTCACATTTTGTGTCATTTCTTCATAGACCTATCACCTTGGTAATGTGTTATAGGTTTTGACATATTGCAGCACAATGTTCATGATAAACGTTTGTGCAGGAGCATAATCCCACGCGCACACACACACACACACACACACACACACACACACACACACACACACACGTACACAAAAGGATAACAAGTGAAAGGAGAGAGATGCAGATAGGTTGGCGACAGCTGCTGAAAGATATCACAAGAGACTTGCCAGGTCAGAGATCTGTTTTTCAGCCCCAAAATCACCCAGTTCACTTTGACACGAGGCTGGGTAAAACTTTTTTAAATGCCTCAAGAGATGGCGCTAAGCGCGTAGTACCCCTTTAAACAAACATCTCAGTGTCACAACATCTATTTAGCGGAGGCAGATGAATTAGAGCATGACAATGAGACTTTTGTAAACACGACACGTTCCATAGTAGCTGTCACAAATTGCTCGGCAGTGGTGCTATCTGTCAAACCTGATATCTGTCGGTCAGTATACTCTATGAAAGTCTGATATTTTCGAATGTCTCATCATTAAAAGTTTTATATCTGATGGTCCCTCCTCACTCAGCTCTGAAAAAAAACTGATTTGATGCTTTTTTTTGGTTTAAGTGCGTTGTTATTTATCTGATATTTAGAGAATGATTGGGATGTCAAACCTGGTGATTTCATTTTACTAAAGCTGAGTGATCCTGAGAACTCTTTTTCATCACAAAACTCACATGGATGTTTTTTGTCTATTGTTTGAAATGCTAATGAAATAACTCCTCAAAGATATTCCAAGCAGCATTACAAGCATGAATGACTGTCAGTGTGTGTGCTTCAGAAGCTCAACGCTGGGAAACACTCAGTGCATGTTTAGGACAATGGCCCATTTTCAAGTAGTCCAACGCAAATAGGCATATTTTAAAGAGAACAATGTAATGTTGGACTGTTTTGGTTCAGTCTCACCGGCCTTCTTCAACCCCTGTTCATGCAGCAGGCAGATGTTTCCAGCAGAAACTAGCTGGCGGACTAAGTGTAACATTTAGCTGCTAAAGAGCCAGATATCTCTCTCAGGAGTTGGTAGAGACCAAAGCGAAGTTAAAAGGAGAGTGAACATCGGACATAAATTCATCAAGTGGCGAGAATCACAACTACAAATGAATGCTGAAATGACTCTGCTGGATGTGTAAATAAGCACATTTTTTGCTTCCACTTCCACAGTCGACTATATATAAGGTGATAACATGTCAGTGTTGTGTTTACAACTTATTGTGCTGCCCCCAAGTAACCAAAAACCAATGCACCAATGCAGGTTCAAATAAATCTTCTAGTGACTCTGCTAACTGATCGGGAGAAATAAGAAATAAAAAAGTAAATTAAGTATTTGGTTAGAAAGAAAGCAATTTCTCTAATGCTGTAGTGGCCCAAATTCTAGCAATGATGTGATCTTAACATGAGCTGGGGGAAAGGGTTGTGCTAGATGGTGAGCTCCTGGATGTGACGCGGCCTTTATCGACCATCAAGTCAGAGCTGGACCTCCGTTGGCCTCTCAACCCTGAGACGATGGTCCGCCATCTGTGTCTCAGGCAGGGAAAGGTTAGCCTGTCTTCTCCTGTAGGTGGATGTGTCTACTCGAACAACACGTCCCACACACACACAGTACATGGAAGAGCACAGGTGTCAAGACAGTATGAAGGCGGACAAGAGCACGAACAAATAGAAATGGCACAAAGTCACACTGTATTTATATTACTATGTACCGTGATTGTTATAATAACTGAGATTAAACCAAAAGTGGGAAAAAGGTTAGGATAGAAAAAGAAAAAAAAACAAAACAATCCTCAACATTCTTGTCTAGTAGTTGAATTAAAATGAAATGAAAATGTAATATTTTTGCATTTTATCTTGTTCATGTATTTTAAAGAGAATTCATTACAGACCCAATTGTAATGAACACTAACTGAAATTGAACCGTCGTTGTTTCTGCTCGTTTTCCTTGTACGTTTCAATGTATGTTTCAATGAGAAAAACAACGGTAACAAAGGATTGGATTGAGTGTTTAGGATTTCCCAACATGAGATAAAATAGGATGAAATAAGACAAGATAGGAAGTCAGTTAGGATTCGCTTCTGTTATACCAAATTGGGAAAAATCCTAGTTTAGACTCTTAGACATTTCTGTAATATGTCCTCAGGTCCTTAACCTGGAACTCTAGTATTCCTTTTAGAAGTGAGACACAGGGACTGACATGAATTTGGATAATCTTTAGATTCTTGTGAAGGCATTTCCTCCTCGCATGTATAATCCCAGCACCATACACAAATACAGACGCACACACAGTGGGGTTGTTGGATGCCCCCAGCTTAATAAGTGCAGTGACTGTCCCCGCAGGGCACAGGGGGCTGGGATCCAGCTAGGTCATAGGGCTAAGTAGCCATGGAAACCCCATGGGGAGAAGAGGAGCACCAAGAAGGGACACTGTTACAAAAATAAAATGGAGATGTTCTGCCTGCTTGTGGTCAGTGAAGCTTACAGAAGGAGAGAGCGGAGAGATAGTGGGAAAGATGAATCTGGGCTATGCAGGGCACAAAGCGCTCCCCGCGCAGGAAGGGATTAGCCGGCGCTAAATGAGCTACTGATTTTTGTTCTGTGGATCAGACAGCTTTCACATGAAGGCTTGTGGTCGTCGCTTCTTTTGTGTAACTTCTGCAGTCACTGAAGTAGTTTGGTTTTCCACACTAATGTAGCAGCCAAGATTATTATCATCGGCTGAAGCACATCTGTTTGATGAGCAGAAAAAAACTTTTCGTCGTAAGGATATAATGGTATTTCCTTCTTTTTTTTCACAATTTAAAGGGAATTAAAAACAACAAAATCACACAGATTTTTTTTTTTCTTTCAGTATGTCAGTTAGGGGGATATCCCTTCATTACTCTTACTATGTCAAAGTTCAATTTAAATGTGCATCTGTCTGCTCGCACCACTGTGCTTCTATTCCTGGTCTGCGTTTGTCCTTTTGTTTTGTACTCAACTAGCTGGCGTAAAATTGCTCATGTTTTGCACACTGGACTGCAGTAGTGTGAGCAAGTGCGACTGTGTGTGTGTATGTGTGTGTGTGTGTGTGTGTGTGGACTGTGGCTAATGCCTCTGCCTGAGTGGAGAGAGCAAGATATATTTTTACTCTACATTCACATACATACTCATACATCAAGGCTCTTAAACACTAAATGCACACATGCACAGAGACGTTACACACTCGGAGGAACACATGCAGCCATGCACACACGCACACATATACTGTAAGTGAATGGAACTGCTGAATGAACACACATGACACAGGCTCCTACATCCACAGAAGCGTATTACTTGAATTAAGATCACCTGCCTAAGAAGTGCACCAAAGCAGAAGAGAAATGATAACGCGAGGAGGAAATTCAATGCAACAATCCCATTGGCTTTTTGTCAAGGGAACCAGGGCGATGCTAGCTTGGGTTAATGTTTGGGTTGGTCTACGTCATCCCTGCAGCACTCTTAGCTACACAAACTAATCCAGGGGGCTCATTTCTGTGCTTACTTTAAGTCAATTCATGTAAAATTGAAGTTTATTTGGAAAGATTTTGGATCCAAACCTAGTGGTGCCTCAACAAAATAATTTGCCCCGATGCATATTCTTGTCTGCTCCCTTTTTAAACCACGCACTCCATACGGTTGGCTTGTGTCGTTTTTCAAGAGATTTAAAATGATAGTATAGTATAGTAGAGGATAAGCTATTTGAAAGAGATGTGCCTCTCTGTGTCACTCTCTGTTCCATCTTTCTCTTTCTGTCTTCATAAAGAGTGTCCTAGATATTTTCCCTCTCAGTCAGGCAGGGAGAGGGGCTGAACAGCCGAGGCGGTTCTCTCCTCCTGAGGCAGCCACTTAACACCGCAATGATTCCTATCGACTTGAATAGAGCAGGTGGACAGCATGCGTGTGTGTGTGTGTGGCATCTTTTTTTTGTTTGCGAAAATATCAAGTGCACCTCATCAGCAAAAGCATCTTTTAGCTCATGATCCTCACCTGCCTGCTCGGCTCTACCTTCATCGCTTCCTCTGCCACGTTTATCACTCCCTCTTATTTTCATTCATTTTACTATCAAATGTTCCTCATTGTACCAAGCCACCATTCCTTAAATACTCTGTCTTTCTGCCCACTTAATTTCCCCTATTACTCCTGCCTGTTCTTCACAATGGAGGGCTGTTTGTATTGGACAGTAGGTCTGATTGCTGGTGGTAAAGCCCTGAAGCCTGTGGATCAGTTTCATAATCCTCAGCCAGCCTCCGCTCTTCCACAGTTTTCATTCATGTCTTCATTTGAGCCTCCAACCCCGCTCAAGCAGCATTTAAGTCTCCTCAGACGGAATCTTTGCACTCTTATCCACATCCACTCACCTAAATCTGTAGATAAAGTCACAAATTGTTTTGCTTTTTAAACCTTTAATTGAAGTGCAAATGTACCTTGTCTTCACAGTTCTGTGATCGTCTATGCCATGTAGGTCAGTTGAGAAGGGGGCATACAGGGAGACGTTTCAGGGCTTTGTTTGCAATGTTTCATTCCTGTACCCTGGTTTCTCTCTCTCTGTTCTCTCTCTCTCTCTTTCTCTCTCTCTCTCTCTCTCTCTATCTCTTGTTCCCCGAGGAGCCCAGCTGGAAGAGGCAGATAAACACACGGGGCGCGGGGCTTAGCACCCACCCTCCTTTCACAATGCCACGCTCTCCTGTTCAAAGGCCCCAGCCAGAAATAAGAGGGGCTAAACCCGAGCCGAAAATCACAGGGAGAGAAGGCAGCTGCAGGAGAGAGCAAGAGAGTATATAGACATACAGAGAGAGAGAGAGAGAGAGAGAGAGAGAGAGAGAGAGAGAGAGAGA
>CALSBV010011423.1:5297942-5327975 GCA_943590825.1 Bovichtus diacanthus | reverse complement strand
AGAGAGAGAGAGAGAGAGAGAGAGAGAGAGAGAGAGAGAGAGAGAGATGTTTATCTGGGGGTTTGTAATAATTAGAAGGGAGTGTTTATTCTCTCGCTCATCTGGTCACTTTTCTTCTACCATTTGTTTGCTCATATAAGTGTGTGCCTTAGCTGCATATGTGAATGTGTTAAGGCTGTGTGCAGACGTATGAGCCCTTTTCTCTGTGTTTGTTTGTGGCCTCATCTTGCCTCAAAACCAACCAAAGCTAAAGAGTGAATCACTTAAAAAAAAAAACACTTCAGTAGAGGAATTCCCTGCAGAGGTTCCAGCTGTGCACCATGACAGCCAGGTAAAGCAGCATTCAGCCTCCACCTGAGGCCTGAAACTGCAGGAAACAAGTGGAAATTCGAGTCCGCTGATCTGAGCTGACCTCACCCAGCCACACCAAGCTCAGCCCTTTGTGACCAAGGTTATCCTCGCAAAGCATCACAGAGAATTGTGCAATTACGCCCCTGTTAGCGGTTCAAAATATTCGGTAACCACTGTAACAACTACCTAGCCTTAATGTGAAGACAAACACTATTGAAAAGTTTGAATAATAAACACGGATCCCTTTCTCATATCTGTTGAGCTCTCTGTTGTATTTGTGCCTTTGATTTTAATCCCCCTTTTAGGTTGCATTCATTAGAAAATAACAAGTAGTCAATGCACTTGAATGTGCTCTACAGGGAGATCTCATGGATAGTTTGTCCTCAATACCGGCATTTATCTACGAGGTTGCATAAACCACCTGCTAATATATTTCAGATGAGATGCATCCTCACATTTATTGCACATGCTTAGTAAACGCTGTTCTGCTTAGTGCATATTTATACATTGTGAACGCAAACACATGCTTGAGACAAACATGCACACACTTAATGTCTTTGTACTTCACTAACATGCTGACAGCTATTGCCAGAATGAGTGTGGGAAGTGCGGCTGAATGATCTAATAATGCTGAAGCCTATTACATAGCGCCCTCCAGAGGCTGAGGGGCATTTAAACTAAAGCGATATCTCCTCTCCAGCTGCTGGCAAGCTGCACGTCCAGCTGCCTGTAACATGGGAGAGGAGAGGCTCGTGCTAACCAGGCGTCAGGTCTGATTATGGTGATCACGGTTGTGAGAAGTCTTCAGGCCATTGGAGCTTTATAAGGAAAACTGGGCTGAGAGAGAGAGCATATTAAGGACAGAGGGTGTGTGTGTGTGTGGGTGTGTGTGTGTCTGTGATTATGTGTTTGCTGCATGTTCATGTTTGATGATTATAGCGAGAAGGCTGTTTATCTGGCTAATCCGGACTTTGGTTCCAGTCCTTCAGTTTTAACTCACAAGACATGGAAACCCGTCAACTGTCTGTACTGGCAGTAGTGCTCCCAACAGTCCATTGTGCTTATTGACTCCTTATTTAGTCTCATATCTCTTACATAGCCTCGCCAGTCTTTTATTGTTTCTACCTTAACATATATATTATGGCAGATATTTGCCACTGGCGAATTTACCTGTTTGAAGTGGATCTCAATAGTTGATTCAAAAAGTTCCAGAAAATCCGTTGCTGTGTCAACTTCTGTTTTCCCATCTATTTGTGGTTCCTCTAACTTTAACCTTAACTAGTAACTACTAACCGTAGCCCTAGCCCTCCCTATGGGTGGCATAACTATGGGGAAACACTATTGGAGGGGGAGTAAATCTGAGAAATGTGTTTTTCTCAGAAGAATACAGTGAAAGGGCACCTGAAGTTGACATTTTCAAGGTGACTCAGTCACATAGACTTCTCAGCGCAATCCTGAGAACAAACATGGCCACCACTGTAGATGTGGTTTAGAGGCAAAGTCAGAGAATGTAGTCAAATTAAAATTAAGTAAATTTCATTAATCAAATTGTGTCAGTCCCTTCATTCAGTTGGACCCATAAGTTTATAACAGTTGCCTGCATCTGTTTAAAGAAATAATGTACAGGAAAGGCCTCGCCTCTTGCCTTTTGTGTTTTTTTTAGCAATTGCTGACACAAAACTGCTGTACTTCATGTCATTGAAACTACTCATGACTTTTAGAGCAAAGTGAGTGAAGAGCTTATTATCTCTCTTTTGTTAACAGGAGGCAAGCAAAGTCCACAGTTACGTCTCTTTGGGCCACAGTATTGTTACAGTGTGCAGCAGAGGCGACAACTTCATTTAATCGCAGCAGTGAGAGTGGACTGTATCTGTAGGAAGTGAAAGAATGCCAATATACTTTTACTAACTCATTGAATAAAATGCATTTTCTCAAGTGTAGTGTTTAGAGAAGAGTGCATTGTTTCGACTCAGGCACAAAGGGGTTAGTGTGAGTTTTTGTGATTTTGGAAATTGAGAAATGAGGAGTGTGTGTGGACACAAGATGTATGTATTCGAATACAGAACAAATGAAAGACATGCCATTACCATAGGTGGTTTCCATTGAAGAGTAAAGGTAAAGGTTATGTTTTACATAGCACAACCTTAGTATCACAACGGTCGCTAAAGCTTGTTTTCAGAATCAGACTCAGAATTCCCATAAAACTTGCTTTGGTGTATAATGGTGGATCATAAACACAGTAAGAGACTTGAAAATAAAAAAAAGAGCACAAAATAAAAAAAAAAAAAAAAAAAAAAAAAAAAAATGATAATAAAAGATTATTATAAAAACTATTATATACTATATATACCATAAATAAATACAATAAGAATATAAAAAAGTAATGTGAAAAAATATGTACAGAGCTATGCTTAACCCACTGCTTTGAACTCATTACATAATAATAAGGAACAAAATGGTTGGCTTTATACACATAAAAGCGGCAATACTTATTATTTTCCACCCATTTGCCATTCATATATATATATATATATATATATATATATAGCCTCGTGGAGAAGTCATCATCAGGTGCCAGAGGAGGGAGCACAAACAGTGATCTCTTCCTCTCGACTCCGAGACTCGGTCTGTCCTTATTCAGCTCAGCCCACGCACTCACTGCAGCTGTTGTAGTCCATGTGCTGATGTGGCCTAAATGTTATCAGCTGGTGTCAAATTGGCTTCACGGCAGAGAAATTGTTGAGATGTCCGTGAGCAAAATGTTTAAATGGTAGGACTTCGCAACTTGGGATTTGTTACTAGAAATGTATTGCAGCTACAGTTTTAATGTTTCCTGTCGCTCAGTTTCGAGGGGTAAAACTCAACTGATATGTTCTTACTGCTGCACTAATCAATTTACTATATTAACATTGGGTCAAATTGTGTAAGGTTTCTATAACTAAGCAACTCTGTTGCTGTTTTTGAAAGAGCTGTAAATGTAGTTTCCAATACATGTCAAACAGTGTCTAGTAAGTACCAGTTTAGTAAAACCGTTGATAGAGAGATAACATAATTATTACTTGTGGCCAAAAAGAGAAATAAATCTAATTCTCAGTAGTTTGTAGGTCCCATATCCATGTCTATTATTGGCATCTGATTTTTATTGTTTTTTCTTTCTTTGTGCAGCTCTTTGCCATTTTTGCATTTGCAACATGTGGGGGCTACTCCGGGCAGCTGCGGGTTAGTGTGGACTGCATGGAGAAGGCCAGAAGCAACCTCAGCATTGGCATCGACTTTGCTTATCCTTTCAGGTGAGTGGGCTTCATTCATTGTCTCAAAGTCTGCCTAAATCAGCATAAAGATTTTTCCTTTATGTAAAAATGACGCTTTAGCCAACATAGGTAATATATTTAAAAGCAATGTGGTGACTTTCAGATTGGCAACACGCTGCAGACAGATATCTGCAGGTCTGTGACATAATGTAGGAGGTTAGTGAATTCAAAAATAACACTGAAGGTGTTACAGGTAGGTGGAACTGTATCTTTAAAAGCAGCAGATCAAACTGAAACTATCGGTATTGCAAGACACCATTTGGAGCAAATAAGACAATATGCCTTTTTTTCTGACTTGAATTAGATTACTGTAAGAGGCGTTCATTTCCCAAAAGTTAATAGAATTGCAATGCATATAATGAGAGATGCACCCGATTCCAATTTTCTTTCTTTCTAAGAGTTCAAATTGACAGAAAACACATTTTTTGTAACATTTCTTTCATGTAAAATAGAAATTCGACTGTATGTTCATAATAAAACATTGACTATTAAATAACTTACATTTTCTCCAAAACAGCACTAAATTAAAGGACCTCCTCTCATTCTCAGACAAACACTTCTCAAATTAAAAGTGCTCCAGGTTTCAGGACAAATAAAATCCAACTGAAAATGAATAGCCCACTTTATCTAACATGTTTTACTTTCTCAGAAGAAAACACTTTAAAGAACTGAAGAACATCCACACATGAAAAAAAAAAAAAAAGAAGTTGTATAAATGTCACCTTGGTGGTCTGATCTGGGGCCTGCCCTGCTGACGCTGCGTCTCTCTCTCCTCCCCCTCACACACACACCCGACACCCACACGCTTATAAATGATCCATGAATTCTTTATTTATTTATTTTGTTTTTTTCCTTTCTCTGGATCACTCTCATCAACAGAAAACAAAATGTATGTACAATATATGTGTTTTCAAGAGTAGAGATTTATCTACATGTCTTGCATTACTCCATAGCCTCATTCTACACCTCTCACACACCCATTATTCTTATCACACACACACACACACACACACACACACACACACACACATCCATCAGTCCGAACCCATGTTGTATTCCTCAGTTGACTTTGGGCCCCTTGGTATTTTGTCATTTGCCTTCGTCTTACTTTGTATCTTCTCTTTTGTCTGTTTATATGTACTCACTTGTCCTGTAATCACTTAATAACTCAATAAAAACAAAAATTTAAAAACAAAACAATAGAAACTATTAAAATAAAACCATTAAGCGGCACGTGTGTGTGAATTTGCCGGTTTCGACTGGTGGTCAGTCAATCGGTGCATCCCTACAGCAATTTGTAAAGAAACAAATACAAATATGAACTTACGGGTATTATCTGTAAACATACTGTAATCATTGCCTCCAGTCTTCACCAACTGCTTGATGTATTATGTTAATAGTCAGAGGATGTGAGACAAAAGTTAAAGACAGGGAAGACAAATGAATCGCTGTGTCATCATTAACTAAGACTTATAGAAACCCTTTTGTGTAGTGAGTAGGACTTGACCCCTGTGCCTCCTTCTGTGTCTATCAGGTTGCACCAGGTGTCCTTTGAAGCGCCCGTGTGTGAGGGCATTAGGAGTGAGCGCGTGTTCCTCATCGGAGACTACTCGTCGTCTGCAGAGTTCTTCGTCACCATTGCTGTCTTTGCCTTCCTGTATTCCCTGATGGCCACCATTGTCTACATCTTCTTTCAGAACAAGTACCGGGAAAACAACCGAGGACCTCTCATTGTGAGTACAGCGGGCCGAGGACATTTTCAGTTTTTAGTTTTAACTCTATACCTCTGTTTCCATCTTATACTGACTCTGCCCTCTGCCTAAGGAATCGTAAAGCTAAGCACATTATTCAACCATTGCTTTCACAAAGTGGTGACAAATTAGTTTTATGGTTTCTCGAGCTTGACCCTGTCTCTTGTCCCTTACACGCCTTCAGGACTTTGTCGTGACAGTGGTGTTCTCCTTCATGTGGCTGGTCAGCTCCTCTGCTTGGGCCAAGGCTCTGTCTGACGTGAAAATGGCCACTGATCCAGATGAGGTGCAGCTCCTCATCTCTGCATGCAAAGTTCAGACCAACAAGTGTGGCTCTGTGCATGGAGCACGCTGGTCAGGACTCAATACCTCAGTGGTAGGTTCACAGGATGTGTGTCACAAACACTGGGGATGAATAAATAAATAACCTCAAAAGGGGCAAATTTCTGAAGAAAATGTGTGCGTTCTTTGCTGCTGAAATTAAGCAGTTGAAACATTTTAAATAGTTGAAATACTGATACAGTTGTAGTTCAAGTGTCAGTCGAAATAGAGACACTAAAAGTGCTGAAAGAACTTAAAGTTTCAAAGTGTAAGCCCTGAGGGCAGTTGAAGTTTCAGTTAAAGTGAAGTGTAAGTGATGAATTGAGTAGGAGGTTTGAGTACTAACTAAAAGAAGATGTCCGCTGAAGTGTACTGAAAGCAGCTGGTGTAAATTGTGGGAGCCGACAAAGTTTTTTTGTTGTGTCGAAGTATAAGCATTGATGAAATGCTTTATTGTAGCATATATAAATATATTAAAAAGGGAAATATATAAAATATAAATAGAAGTTGGAAGGAGATGAAATGTCAGTTGAAGAGAAAGGGATGAATGCAGTTAAAATGGTACTTGATGTGTAACAACTGAAAGCAGTTGAATTGTCAGGTGAAGTTGAAGGAGGTTGAAGAGGAAAAAAATGTAATATTAAAAAAAAATGTTTTATATTGAAAGTTTCTACATGAAAGTATAAAAAAATAATAGAGACCAGAACAATGAAAGTAAAGATATAAAAATACAACAAAATGATGAATGCGGATCACTGTTTTAAATTTCTAATTTGTCTTGTATTTTTTTTTCTCAAGGTTTTTGGGTTCCTCAACTTTGTTCTATGGGCTGGGAACATCTGGTTTGTCTTTAAGGAGACCGGTTGGCACAAGGGTGCTTCAAGGTTAGCAGGCGGGGCATCTGAGAAACAGTCCGGCACCTTTGACCAGCAGCCCTACAACCAGGGAAGCTTTGAGCAGTCAGGGAGCTACAACACCCAGGGAAACTTCGACCAGCCGTCTGAATACAGCCAGGTGGCAGGGCCCACCTCCTACTCCAATCAAATGTAGCCGTGTCTTTTCGATTTGTGAGTGGCGCTTTTAAACTAGGGCAATCAGGGGTGATCAGAGAGGAGGAAAGTTTGTCGAAAAACAAAAGAAGATGGTCAAAAAGGCATTTAAGGTGTCAAAGTACACCCATTGTATATACAAGTGTTGTTGGGTATTGTACAAAATGATTAGATATAGTATTTTACTCTTTCTCTGTCAGATGTGTTGTTTGCTAAATGTTGTATTTCTTGTAGTTTCTTGTAGTATTTCTTGTAGTTTCATAAGTAACAGTCTCTCTCTCTCTCTCTCTCTCTCTCTCTCTCTCTCTGTGTGTTCTTGGTGATTGACATTCACTGTTACAACAGGATGTCTTTTTCAAACTGGTTTGCACTGCTAGGCAAGGGGAAAGTGGTCTATGTTTGTATAATTCTTCAAGTTTGGAAAACGGTGTCAACTCAGTGCATGATGTCATATGTGTGCTAATATGCTCTCTGTGAAACTAGTAGAAAAAAACAAACATTTTATCTCTGAAAGTTTACAAAAATCATACTGCCCTGACTCATTACGGAAAGTTTATTTAGATCCGTATTATTACATGTATGTCCTTTTTTCTAATCTAACTGGAACTTTATTTTGATAATGGGTATTCGGATTCAGACAATAATTTAGCTGTATGTGTGTGTTGTATTTGTTAGAACAAATACATTCCAACTCATGTCTGACATTGATCCTGTCAGAAATGAATAGCAGCAATAACTGTTAACTTTGCTGAAAACAAAAGTATGCAACCATTGCAGCATGTTGTTTCTGTTCCCATGGTTTTCACTTCTTTGTTGCATCTGCACAGACAACATCACACTTCCTGTGAGAAATGTAATGAGGGAGATCGTCTCCCTCATTGTTTACAAGTGGCAGCTCCTGCTACAAATTACTGTGACTGTTTTCTATCCTCAGATGACGGTTTACTTATAAACACATGAGTTATACCTCTCTAAAGCATGTCCAGAGTATCCATTTACACTGCTAAAGCCCAGCAAAAAAGGCACATCTGTACCACGGTGATAATAGACGAATAGTTAATAGTGGGCTCATCTGTACATAACCAATAATGAGCTTTTGTTGACTTTAAAATCACAATTCAGTTTTGTATAAATAAAACAAATCTGTGCAGTTCATGTATAGTAATATTCTAAGGATAATGCCCGGTTGCTGTTTGTTTACATTAATATGACTTGTGCAACCCTGTTTCTTGACCTCCTAAGCATGTGGCTTTCATCAGTGTAATAAAGCAGATTGAACATCCTTGTATGTATAATAGTCTGACATCCATGATAAATGTGTACGGGTCCTTATACTGGCACTTGCAATTAGATATTTTACAGGCATTCATTGCTAATAAAGATGCACAAATTTGTCCATAAATAACCTGTTCTGCATGCGGGGGCTCAAGTATATTTCCCTGCTCTGTGTGAAAATGTAGATCTAACTGAGAAAAATTAGTTAGTTTCTCTTAGGTCTACCCCCTCTCAGTCAATGAGTCTACTAATTTGTTGTTTTGGTCTTGGATAACTAAGATTTCTTTAGTTATTTTTTTGTGCTTTTTTTCATGTTGAATGAGTTATTTCCAAGTAATGTAAAACCTAATCTTATGTAACTATGTATCCAACCCAGCACTCTTCCACACAGATAACTGAACTAACAGATAACTGCCTCACAGATAACTGAACAAACTGTAAAGTGACAAACATACTGTTTAAAGAGTCCATCGATCTGCATGTCGACAGTATCAGCCTAAAGAAAACAAACTGGGACTCGTAGTTCCCAATGAGCTACAGCTAAACATAAGTAGCTGCAGCGAATCGTAAAACTCCCTGTTTGTGGAGGACTTATTGCTTACTTAATAAATTCATATAGCAGTTAACGAGAACATTGAGGAGTTCTACCCTACTAAGCCAAAAGGTAACTACATATTGCATAAGAATTGAGTTTAGACCGGAGTCTTTTGATTTGACATTTGTCTTACCATATCAAATTTAATCATGACACAAAATTGTTCAAACTCTGTGAAAATGTCTGTTAGTAATTGAAAAGTAAAGGCTACATTCATTTTGATGATAAACATTATCTTTGGTAAAAAATAATAATAATGTTTTAATCACCTGCTAAAGCTAACATAACTAGCTTAGTAGCAGTGCCAATTCAACTTTCAAGTGGAATTCAATGATTTGGAAAAACTACCTTTTAAAAATTGATTTAATCATAGAATGAATTTATTTGGTTGATTTCAATATAAATTCTAATTAACACAGAGCAAAACAAATACATTTCATCAGTGCAAACTTCCAGGTCAAAAAGCTTTTTGAAGAGTCTCCCATCAAGAAACTCAAGAAGGCAAGTTTGCAGAAACAATTTGCTTTGACATTAAACTGCAACGACAAGTCATTTTATACTTTGCCAATGTTGTGTAGCCTATGTTACCAAATACGCTCAGGTCTGTGAGAAAAATAGATGCATCTGTAGTTTTAATGTAGCTAAAACATGACAATAACAACACACACACACACACACTCACACAAATGTCAATGAGTCATTTATATGTCAAACAATGACTTGGGCCTTCAATTTGAAAGTACTGTGCCGTTTTTACGGTCACTTATTAACGCTTACTACACGCTCTGCTTTCATGGCACCAGCCGCTTTATCCGCTGACTCTTACTAGTGCAAGCATTTCCGTGAGCACCTGAAGTGAAGCTTTCACGGTGTGGTGCAGCCTCCAGAGTGACCAGCAGGGGGCGACAGCAGTCAAGTCACAACAACAGCATCCGAGCAGACATCATGGCCAAATCATCCGATCCAAGCAGGAGATAGATCACCTGAGCACACTACATACACCAGGTGTGCGGATTAAATCACTCAATGATAAATACTCATCGTTATTCATTTAGAGTTGTATAAGGTATTGTGGGTAACATGATGAGTCTGCAGCTTCACTTTTAGTGATGTTGTTTTCAAAAACAATGGCATAATAAGAAATTACCCCTTTTTTCTGAGGATGTTTAATTCAAGGCACAGAGCATCCGTGTTGGATTTCCCAACGATATGGATACGGAAGAAGATTTTTGCAGTAATATTGCTGGACCCTGCTACTCCCCCCGACCTGTCTCTCGATTGAGGCAACCAGCGAAATTCATTCTTTACAGTGGTGTTTTGCCTTTTTAGAACTTCTTTAGATCATGATATTCAGATATTTTATTCACTGTCAGAGAAATCCAGATGAAAGTTTTCTGTATGACGCAAACAGGAACTGCTAGAATTGCATGATTTTCATGATGCAAATATGCTAAACTTTAAGCAAAGAGAAAATAATTCATGCTCAAAATAAAGCAAAGTAGATCATTTAAAGACTATTTTTGGTAGGTGTGTTTTCCCTTGATTATATGGTACTTCTGGAGAGAGACAGTAAAGGGTGACAGAGGGGGGACAACATGCAGCAAAGGGTCAAGGTTTGTATTTGAACCTGTGGCAGCTACTTAGCCTTAGTACATGGGCCGCCCCGCTCTACCTGCTGAGCTACCATAGATCCCAAAGTAGATTGTTTCTAACAACTTCCGATATAAACCATGTCTACAGATGGTATAATACAAATACAGATATTTTGTGACATGAGCAGATGCAGATAGTAGCATTGAGCAACACCCCTACTTTGTCGTCTACAGACCACAGATGGCTGGCCAGCGTCCGGCTGACCAGGTCCCGCTGGTGACCCTCTACCATATGATGCAGGAGTCTGCCATCCAGCTGCAGAGGGAGATGCTGCAGATGCTTCAGGACCAGGAGAAGACAGAGTCCTTGCTTCAAGAGGACTCTGGCATGAACACAAAGAGTCTCCCTTGAGAATTGCCTCAAGCGCCTGTTAAATTAAAGCATACCTTTTAGACTATTCAAATATTTTAACAGTTAAAAAAAAAAAAAAAAAGTTTCTTTGCATATTAAGAACACCAGGTGTGTACCAAACTAAAAACAAAGATGCTAGTGGGCTGAGGCTGGTGAATGCTAAGGCAGACTGCACTATGGAGCTTTTTTTTGTTTGTTTTTCCAATCAAATGTAAATTATATTGTGAAATATTTTGTGCGTGCAGAATCCGCCCCATAACAGCACAATAAATGAAAGTCAAGCTGGTAAACGAAACCTAATTTACCTTCGTTTCCTCGATCCGCTGCATCCCTGAAGTATCCGCAGTTAGTTTCTGTCTCACTCGAGTTTCGGCATCAGAGTAGCTGCTACTGTAGACTTGTACCGGGCAAAAATAATAATTAAAATAAATAAATAATTCATTTACAGGATTGAAGAAGTCGTCACCATGAACACTCTGAACCAGCATTACGAGGAGAAGGTGCGTCCCTGCATTGACCTCATAGACTCTCTTCGCTCTCTGGGAGTAGAGAAGGACTTGGCGCTGCCTGCTATCGCCGTCATTGGAGACCAAAGCTCGGGGAAGAGCTCCGTGTTGGAGGCGCTGTCAGGGGTGTCTCTGCCGAGAGGAAGTGGTAAGTTATATTCAAAGAAATACAAAATATATACGTTTTCCTTCTTTCTATCCCTATCTATCCACTACAAAATTAGGGATGTAGGCCTACAACCTTAAAAGTCGCTTTGTGTTTTTCCCTATCCAAGTTATTGGATAGTTACGGTTCATAAGTGCCATTGGTAAAATTAAGAAAAGGAAAAGAACATTTATAAAAAAAAAAGGTAACAACAGTAAGACCATCAGTACCACACACAATATTAAGCTTGGCTGGCTTATGTTTTGGCCATGGGGCATTCCTGTGAGCATGATTCTATCAACTGGGAGATGTGAATCTCAAAACACTTCATGGGTGGTTTAAGGTTAAACTAGCTACTGCCAACTTGTTGGCTACAACAATAAATGCCAGGAAAAAAGAATGCTAAAACACAAAAAATTGAGCTTCACATAATAATAATAATAATAATAATGCATTTATTTAATGACCCTTTCAGTCATGGATTTTGGCAAGAAAATGTTGACACCGGTGTTGGCCTTCTGACAAGGAGGTTAGGTAGCGGGGAGGACCCAAACGCAGATGACACACGGTGGTTTAACAAAAAGAGAGCTTTATTATAAAAGCTTACACAAACAGGCAAAAGGCAAAAACTGAAACTCAAACCAGGCTGGTACGAGGGAACACGAGGAACGACGACATGGGAGTCATAGACAACGAACCGCAAGGAACAATGAAACAATGAAACAAGAGAAGTATATATACACAGACTCTAATGATAGACAGGAGAAGCAGGTAATGACACCAGGTTGGCAGGGTGATTACACACAGACAGGAAGTCCAAATAAAGACACAAGAGGAAACAATTTTTTCCTCTTGTGAAAACAAACAACTTCTCTAGCATATGTATTATGCATGAAACATATTTTGAAGATGTAATATTAATCCCACTTGTATAAAGATGATATCAGTGTTATCTAAGATAGCCTATTGCTTTTCATATTTTCACCAAGCACACTGGATTTCACTTTTTCCCCTCATTATCATTCACTCTTCACAAATGCAGGCATTGTGACAAGATGTCCTCTCGAGCTGAAGATGAAGAGAAGGAAAGAAGGAGAGCTGTGGTATGGGAAGATAAGCTACCAGGACTTTGTGAAAGAACTAGACGACCCTGCAGAAGTGGAGGAAAAGATTAGAGAAGGTGCAGTATACAGCGTTCCTAAATGTCACTATCAAAAGCCAAGTATTGATGGAGCTACTGACATTATTTTAGGTTTCAGTGATAATCACATCCATCCTTTGTTATGATTATACATCATGTCTTCTCTCTCCAGCTCAGGATGAAATAGCCGGGGTCGGGGTGGGGATCAGTGATGAGCTCATCAGTCTGGAGATCGGCTCTCCTGATGTTCCAGATCTGACGCTCATTGACCTGCCCGGCATCGCCAGGGTGGCAGTAAAGGGACAAGATGTGAACATTGGAGATCAGGTATGCTAGTTCAGTGTCCCCAAAGAAAAATATTAACAGTGAAGTCTTTTTTTTTAAGGAGATTTTCCAAGCTCAGTAAATATAATAATTATATTAACACCTGCAATATAATCCAGTCATTTGAGTGTGTTCGATAAGGGCCCACATTAAAAGACAACAACAAAGCAATGCAAGGGAGTAAAAATGCAGCTCACAAAGATAATTATTATAATCATCTCCAGTAATAAATCTTATTGCAGAGTGATAAACAACATCCAGGGGCTTCAGAGAATGCATGTTCAAAATGTCACCATAATCCAAGTCTTCTAAAAAAAGTTGCCTCAATAAACGTCCTTTTACAACGCAGAAGAAAACATGTCTTGTTCCTATAGAAGAAACCATTTCTTTCCCTCAACATGCTCACAAGTTTAGTCCCATGGTATTTAAAAGTTACCGTGATTCTTTTAATATTTGTACCATTCTTACAAGACATTATGAGATTGTCAGAATTCATATTTTTTGCTCTTGTGAAAAGCATGAATTTTGTTTGATCTACATTAAGTACTAATTTATGGTTATTAAGAGCAACTTGGAAATCAGCAGCGCTGAAGGGACTTAACAGCAGAATGTACAACATTCGCATTACAGTACATGATCATAACAGAACTGATCATCAGCATAAAAACACCTTTCACAATTTACACAAATTTAGATTTAAAAGAATGTTTTAAACATAGCCACACACTGATGTCTGGTGATGAACACTGCATATCATTAAATCCGATACTATAAAATCACGCATGATCAACGTTATCTAATGCCTTTGAAAGATCCATAAAAAGAGCTTGACGTATGCTTAGAATATAATTTGCTGAGAGGAATGATTTAAGATGCTTATTCACTAGAGATTCTAGTATTTTTGCGAGGCATGATCATTTAGAAATATGTCTAGAATTGTTAAGGTTGGCTGTTGTGCTGCTTTTATGAAGTTACATAAGCAGTCTTACAGATCTTAGCAACTGTGCCAGTTCAAACTGAGGGGTTAAACAAATACAAGTTTTGTAGCTGGCTATAATTGGAACAGCAAGCTTTAAAAAATAACTTCATGTACAATATGAATTATTACTTTCAGATCAAGAGGCTGATCCAGAAGTTCATCACAAAGCAAGAAACCATCAGCTTGGTGGTCGTTCCATGCAACGTGGACATAGCAACTACAGAGGCTTTGAAGATGGCGCAGGAGGTGGATCCTGAAGGAGAGAGGACTTTGGGTAGACAGAACTGATTTTAGAAAAAGACTGATGGTCAGATTACTTGACTGTTAGATAGTTCATTCTCTACTTGTCCTTCTCTCTCTCTCAGGTATCTTGACCAAGCCTGACCTGGTGGACAAAGGCACAGAAGAGATGGTGGTTGATATTGTTAATAATGAGGTCATCCACCTGAAGAAAGGCTACATGATCGTCAAGTGCAGGGGTCAGAAGGAGATCACGGATAAGGTGTCTCTTGCTGAAGCAATAGAAAGAGAGAAAGCCTTCTTCAGCGATCATTTGATTTTCCAGTAAGTTCATTCCTTTGGGGTAGTTTTAACAAATATTCTCATGGTGAAATTTGAATGCTGTGTTGTGTAATATGCCCTGTACTCAGTAGCCTTTTATTCGTTGCTCTAGCACTCTCTACACAGAGGGCCAGGCTACTGTTCCTAAACTGGCTGAGAAACTCACACTCGAGCTGGTGCATCACATTGAGGTGAATTCTCACTCTGTCAAATTGAGTTACCTATACGTTGCTTTGCTTACGTTCGTTGTTAAAGTTTTGACCCATGTGTGATCTACAGAGATCTCTGCCTCGACTGGAAGAGCAGGTAGAGGAGAAACTGGCACAGACTCAGGCCGAGCTGGATGCATATGGAAATGGGCCCCCATCTGACGCAGCCGAAAAACTCTTCTTCCTCATTGACGTGAGCTCCCTCACTCTACATAACACTCACTTGGCTACAAAGACAACTGCTCACCACCATGTATGAATTTGTCTTTGTCATGTGTGTGTGTGCGCTACAGAAAGTGACGGCATTCACTCAGGATGCCATCAGTCTGACTACAGGAGAGGAACTCAAATGTGGACACAAGTTAAATGTCTTCTCTAATCTCAGAAGAGAGTTTGGGAAGTGGAATGCCCATCTGGATTACTCAGGAGAAAAGTGTGAGTGTGACATTTTTTGATCCGGTCTGCAGTTGTCCATCAGCAGGACTCTGAAATATCCGTTTGTGGGTTGCAGTTAACAAGAGGATTGAGAAGGAGGTGGAGGAATATGAAGAGACATACCGTGGGAGGGAACTGCCGGGCTTTATCAACTACAAGACCTTTGAGGTCATGGTCAAGGACCAGATCAAACAGCTGGAAGAACCAGCTGTCAAGAAACTCAAGGATATAGGAGGTATATGGTTGACTGTATGACAGATTTATCCAGTAATTGAGTTGAGATCAAGCTGCTGTATCTTCTTGTTTTTCCACTTCCTCCAGACGCTGTTAGGAAGGTGTTCATACAGCTGGCCCAAAGTAGCTTCATTGGATTTCCCAACCTCATCAAAATAGCCAAAGTAGGCATCTTCTATGAGTCTCTCAAAATGTAATTTGCATAATTTTTCTTGCAGTGTTCAGACTGACCAGAATCTTATCTCCTAGACAAAGATCGAAGCCATCAAACAAGAAAAAGAGTCCACCGCTGAATCCATGCTGAGAACCCAGTTCAAGATGGAGCTGATCGTTTACTCTCAGGACAGGACCTACAGCAGCAGTTTGTGTGACAGGAAGAGAGAGGAGGATGAGGAGGAAGACAAACACAAAGGCATAAAATTTCAAAAAAAAAGGAGTATCATGTACTGCATGGATAATCATGCAACACTTGTGGAGCTGATGCTGCACATTAAATCGTATTACAAAGTAAGTTTCAATGTAGAGGGATGATTCATGAACAAAAACAATTACAGCAAGGTTTAGACCAGGGGTCCCCAAACTTTTTCCTGTGAGGGCCACATAACTTTTCCCTTCTCTGATGGGGGCCGGGGTCAGTTTGTAACAGAAAAAGTGTGACGATCGCAGGGGTGCCTAAACGTAAACATTTACGTCCTATTAGACCCCGAGACGCGCCCACCATACTAGGAGCCCCGTCAGTCGTGATGCTGGCAAGCTTTGACCAGTCTAGGTCCAACTCTTACATGGTTTGGCATACTTTGCCGAAAATATCCTCACCCGTTGTAGTCCCTTTGAGACTTTGGAGAGCTGCCAGCTCCTCGCACATCTCAAAGTTTGCGCTAACTCCACGAATAAAAATGAGCAGCTGCGCTGTGTCTTGCGCGTCCGTGCTCTCATCCAGTGCTAATGAAATTCAAATTCTTCTGCTGCAGCTGGGCATATACATTACCCCCGATTTCTTCAATGCGTCTGGTGATTGTACTCGCCGACAGACTCACGGCATTAAAGACATCTTTCTTCTCGGGACACACCTCTTCCGCGACAGCATTCAAGCATTTCTTGACAAACTCTCCATCAGTGAAAGGTTTACCGCTGCTTGCTATCAGTTGAGCAACCCGAAAGCTGGCCCGAGTGGATGACTGGTTCAGCTGAGCTTGGCGTACAAATGTATTCTGCTGAGCTAACGGTCCACTTTTTAGCTTTGAGAGTTTGTCTGCTCGCATTTGGCCTTGCAAGTTATCATACTTGTCTTTGTGACGGGATTCATAGTGTCGGCGCAGATTGTATTCTTTGAATATCGCCACCGCCTCTTGACAGATGAGACAAACAGCCTTTTCTTTGCATTGAACAAAAAAATAATCGTTTGACCACTGCAGGTTAAATACCCTGCATTCTGAATCAATTTTTCTCTTACCTAACCTTTTTCGCCATTATTCCGTTCTATTTGACAGGGGCTAGTCTAGGATTCGCGTGGCCAGACTGAAAAAAAAATCATAATGCGTCTCTGGTATTGTTCAGGGGGCCGGGCCAAATGTGGAGGCGGGCCGTATCCGGCCCGCGGGCCTTAGTTTGGGGACCACTGGTTTAGACCCTCGCTTATCAAACATTTCGTTCTTTTTCCGCCTTCAGATCGCCAGCCAGCGTCTGGCTGACCAGATCCCGCTGGTGATCCGCTACCAGATGTTGCAGGAGTCTGCCATCCAGCTGCAGAGGGAAATGCTGCAGATGCTTCAGGATAAAGAGAATTTGGAGTTCTTGCTGAAGGAGGATTGTGACATTGGCAGCAAGAGGGCAGCTTTGCAGAGTCGCTTCAAACGCCTCATGAAGGCCCGCGCCTACTTGGTGGAGTTCTAGGTCAAGGCCTGATGGCATGAGTCTACTGAACCTCTTTCATTTGTCACATACAGTACAATTGTGGTTGTAGGATTGCTTTACTATGATTGTTTTACTGTGTCCGACTGTGACAGCTAAGTCAGAACAGGTCAATGTCAGCGTGTGGGGAGTCTTTTTTAAATGTACTGTAAAATGTACTTCTATTGTCATTAAAACAAATTTAAAAAAAGAAAGTAAAATGCCTGTTAACTTAATATGGCAGAAATAGATCATAAACTTACTTTATAAGTCACATATCATTTTTTCTAGTTCAGTTCCTGCCAGGGAACATTGTACCAAAAATGCTTTGTCATGGTTAGCTGTTAATCTCTGTTACTGACACTTCAAACAAAAAGGATTAATGTAAGTTATAATAAGAAACGTTATCCAAATGCATTTTTTTTCATATTTGTACAATTATATTTGTTTAAATAAAAAAAACAATTTGACTTGATTCTCTAATTTGACTATTCAAACTTGCTTTTACAGTTAAAACTCACAATCCATTTTCTCAAAATAGTAATTTTTCACTGAAGAGAATTGGTGACTTTAAATTAAATACATCAACTGATCTATTCCACAGTGATCAAAAATGACAATAACTACAATCCTGATTGGTCTTCTTCCAAGAAAGTATTGCAGCATCTGCAATATGTAACAGCTGCCTGGTAGTTTTCTAGCTGTTTGATTCCTAATAGATGTTAACTTGTACATCAAATTTGCTTATGACTACACACCAAAAATGAGTGTCAGTATACTATAGCTCCCCCTTGTGGTTGTAGAGGAAATGGTGAATAAAATCCCAGTTTGAGAGCTAAACAGTTCTGTAATCCTTAATTATAAAAATGTATCAAAGTACATTACGTTTCTTCCTCAATGTCATCAATAAGCAAATATGGTTTTCCACTCTCCGCAATGAAAGATCAGCAACAGTGATGCAGTCCTGACTTCCAGTCCATTAACTGTCCACCAATAAATTTATATAGATTTCTTTCTTCTGATAACCATTAATGAATGCTTTTCTCTTCATCAATAACTTATATTCCTGTGTTTATATCAGTCTAAAGTATCTCTCTTGCATACAGTGCATTTCCTGAATGTATGAAAATACACAATTTTGGTAAATACTTGAAGACAGATGTGGGCAAGTCAGCTTTATTCAAAAATACATACAAAAAAGTATTCTTAGACAAAAACAAAAATTTAAAAAGCAGTTCACTTCATTTATTTCTGTCAGGATCTCTACAAGTTCATTCTCCAGTCTGTGCAGGGCTCCCCTGATTGTTGTCATCATTGTCTGATTTCTCATCATCTAGAAAAGATCAAAATGATTAGCAAGGCATAGATACTTCTACTTTTTCTAAATTTTACAGATGAAACAGATCAACATTTTGTGTTTTTTTTTTAATAATATACAGATCAACAGCTATTAAGAATTTAAAAAACATGGCATCAAAAAGAAGAAACAATGGCAAGTATGGCCTCCCCAATGTCCTTGTTTACTCACTCTCAAGCGTCTGCTGTAGTTCCTGTATGGTGCTGAGTAGCACATGGAACTGCTTCTTCCTTAACTCCAACTGTGTGGGACAAATGGGGAGAGACATTTTTTTATTATTTTTTTTTTTATTACTAATGGTTGAAGACATTAAAAAAAGTTAGAATAGATGATAAATGTATTCGGCTTTACCTTTGCATCTACGTTCTCCTTGATGTGAGACAGTTGCTGGAGTTCTTTGTCAAGCGCCTCCAACTGCCTGTAAGTGATCAAACCAACATTCAGCACAGCATCTAATTATCATGAAAGCCAAAACTGCTCCAACACGTGAAGCATACATACTCAATATCTGGATGAAACAAAAAGGAGTCTGACTCACTTTAGCGTTTCATGTCGGTCTGGGTGTTGCTGGATAACCTTAGCTAAAGCATCGTACTCTGGAAGGAAGGAAAAAAAGTGAAAACTCGAGACAAGCAGAAATACAAAAAACTAGCTTAAACAAACCACAATTGTATTATTCGTTATTTTGACAACCTATATTGCCATCAATTATTTTTAAATGATTGCTAACCTTAGCGTGAGAAGAAAAAAAAAAAAAAACGGCTGAACATTTTTTTCACCTTTTTAAACTAGAAAACTAAATGTATCTTAATTGGCCTTTTCCATTTTGAAATGCATTCTCCATCCATCTGCCATTACTGCAAAAAAAACTCATTGGATGTCTGAAGACTGCAAGTAAAATATTGTGTCTACTGTTTGATTGATTAAAAATACAGAAATCATCCATATCATTTGTTAATACACAATCTGTAAGCGACCGTATCATGAGATTGCAGTTGTATACAAAATAAAATGTAATAACATGTGCTGTGTGTAAGAGAAAGTTTACTGTGCTCCTCAATGAAACGCATTCCCCCCTGTGAACAATTTAAGATGATCAGTATTGATTAATCTGAAAATATTTTAGTTATTAAAAATGTCAGAAAGTAGTGATGCCAATCACACGTCCCCAAAGCTCAATATGCCTTCAGTTTGCTTGTCTAGTCTGACCAACAATCCAAAACCCAAAGAAATTCAGTTTACAATAATATAAAAAAGGAGAATAATCATTGAATTGGAGAAGTTGGGAGCAGAGAATGGATTATTTCCCTTGATAAATGACTAATCCATTGTCAGAAGAGTTGGTTATGTCATGATTTGATCTACTAACTGTTTTAGCGCGACGTTAAGCTGTTGAATGTATTGGTTTTACATCAACATGGTAGGACTAGACCTCCAATATTGCCTATGTTCTTTCTCAGTAAATATGAAAAAAAAAGGGTAGTAAATGTATCCATTAAATAAATACCTAAATTCCATATGGAGCACTAAAAATGTTCTTACCTTGGCGATTCTTCCGTACTCTCTTTGCCCTCTGGATTTCCTTTTTGCATTCTGCTATCTTCTCGTGTGCAGATGTGATGTTTTGTTCTGCAATGTGGACAAGAGGGCGATAAGATATTTTGTAACACCTTTAGAACACAAAAACAGACTGTGTTTTTGTGGAGACTCTGGTGGCCCAGGCCTGCTAGTTACCACATAGAAAGGATGAAATGCACAAATACAAGTATTTGTATTATATTAAAGAATATACAGACGAGTTGTTTAATAAAAAAGGGGGACAGCCGGGGTTTTAAATATTCAAGGTCAGTGTCAGAAAATCCCGATTTCCTACCTATGTTAGTGTAGATTTTCTCATAATTCTCCATTTCTCGAAGATTCATGTCATAAACCATCAACGTCTTCCCCATGGAGAATTCACACTGGGCCAGTGTGCTCATCACCCTCTGATACTGCGTGAACCTAGACAGAATTACAAAACGGTTTATGAATCAAACATATTCTTCACCGCAATTTTATAGAAATAATTTGTGACAAAGTCCAAGTCTGGGGGTCTGTATAGCTCTCTTACCCTTCCTCCGGGGTCCCAGGAGAGTTGCACCATTTGGTAAAACTCTTTAGGAGCACGTTGATTCGGCGGTCATCTCCAGCTCCGTCCCCGTCGATAAGAAGACGTTTCCGAATAACTTCATCTACAATAGGGGCAAAAGCACGTTTTAAACAACCTTTCAGATACAGCAGGTACATCCAAGAGCCGCTGAGCTAACTGTTAGCTAGCTAACATGGCTTCTGTATATTAGCTGTTTTGAAAGCAAGCTGCTTCTACGTGTAACATTGGTTCGTTTTTGAAAGTATGGCTTGATACATATGGAAACTTTAAGAGCTTCGACACACATTTCTACTCGTGGCTTTAACCAGAGAACTGAAATCATTGAATTAAAACGTTACTTACCATCCGTAACAGCTCCCATGTCTGTACCTAGATAGATAAACTTTATTGAACAGCCGGAAGTGAACAAAGCAGCTCGCCCCGCCCCCGAAAACAGACGGCAGTGATTGGCCAGAGAAAGAGGTCTGAATTTTAAAGTTTTTTTGAAAAGCTTTATTTGAATAAAAAAGTCACTTATTACAAAGTAATATTATTAAATGAACTTAATACTATAATGTATCCTCTCATTCAAAAACAGGGATATAGTCTATTTCAAGATACAACCCAGAGCTGCATTAAAGGACATGAGTTTTTTTAAATCAGCATCTCCATTGACATAAAATGTACACTATGTCGAGTCAAAAGGAAAACTTTTGTTAAAGAAAAAAATCAGCAAAGGGGTCTGTATTTTTCCTAATCTTAAAGTAAGGCTCTCACTTTAGAAAGAACATGATCATTTATGTAGAAAGTGAAAGCTTGAAGCACTGCTTCACCTCACCTAGTTTTAGGATTAGCATTTAACTTTCAAACGTGTGTTATTAGTACATAGCATTTAGTTTTTTTGTTCCTGGGCCTGTTTTACCTCGATCAACAATTAGTAACATTTTCTAGTGGTGAGCAGCTCCTCCATTTCCTCTATTTTACAGAAATGTACAGTATATAATGAATGTAAAGACATAATTCATCTGCACCATGTATATTGCATGACAATCATACAGTCATCTGAAATGCATTCGGATTGCCTTTTCACAACTAACAACTGAATTACAAAGTATGCTACATTTGTCATCTATTAAAGTAAAACAAAACATGGACAAATTGTATTTCAACTTGGTGTCCCTGTCAAAAAGTTTTCCAAACGACTCGAAAACATCCTGGAATAAATACACTGAAAAGATAAATTAGAGATGCTTTCCATGAAAAGTCCACAACAATCACGCCTGTAATCCACAGCAATTAAAACAATCTCTCAAGTAAACTTTTCACATAATTGAGTCGGTGTAGTGACTCATATGACTGCTCATCACGAATGTTCCAAGTTGTATGCCATTGAAGATAACAGACGAAAATACTTCGATGATGGAGAAGCTGCTTTAACTCATCAGTGTACGTGCGTGCTGGCGCAGTGACGTCTCTGTCCCAGAATGCAGTCTGGTAAACAGACATGGAAGCACCAGGTGAAGACCTCCACAGAGGCTGAGCACTGCACTCGCTCTTTCCCACCGTCTTCTGTCTCTTTCGCCCAGTGCATCCAGTTGATATATACCTGCCTGGTGTCACGTTTACGCCTACAGCACCCAGAGCCTCGGTAAGAGTGAAGTTGTTGTTGATCCGTGACGACTGCTAACGACTTCTGCTGTGCTGTCAGGCTTCTGCCAGCCTCCTCGCTAGCGCTAGTCACGGCTAGCTACAGGCTTCAGCTAGCAGGCTAATGTAGCCACCACTGCTCCCCAGTAGCGTTTGTACCAGTCACAGACCCACACTGGAAGGAGCCTGTTTTCATGACACAACTCCTGATGGACATTGTGTCTTTGTTTCACGTGTCGTATTTACGATTAATGTTTACTTTGTCTTTTCTATTTAAGAACAATAAAGTAGTAGAGGTGGAACCAACGCTGGCCAGTAAAACAGCTTGCTCTTGTTGGTCTCTGCTAGCTAATGTCAGCTAGCTAACAACTTGTCAAGTTGTGCACCTAACCCTACTTGTCAATGTCAAGTAGTTTTCTAATTTACATAATGTTATCATTTGCCAATCATGGCCTTTGATATACTGTCTTTGTATAGTCCAAACCACGATTTGATTCAGCCTCAGCTACGAGTACTGACATGTTTACATTGCAATATAGCAGGCTGTTTGGAAGAACAATGTTACAGTGCATATAATGCATTCACCCACTCTGATTTCATAGTAATAGTCCATGTATGTAGACATTTGTCAGGGCTTGGTGACAATTGTATATATTGTTGTGTTGACTCTCAGTGGAACCGTATTGGGCTAAAATGATAATATCATGTTTTGGTTTTACACAATTCTGTCGTCCAATTTACTCGTTTCAAGCGATTTCTCAAAGGGTTTTGTTTGACATGAGCAGTGATCAGCAGACCAGAGTTCATTGCATTGAATGTCACGTGATTATTTTATGTGTTTTGCATATTCTTGCCATATAATGATGTATATTCATTTTGGAACAACTGTCCTTATCAGTTCATATTAATCTTGTGACATTGATTCCAACCACATTGCCCATCCCTATAATTAAAGGAAAGGAACACCACCCAGCCATTGGCTTTATATGTACGACCACAGAGCAGCCAATTTTTAACAACAATCCTAAAAGCCCTCTGTCAGTATTTGTCATATAGGTTTCTGGCTGTACATTTTTCAAATCTCAACGTTCGTTACTTACTCTCATATTAGCAGTGCAGTTTGTAAGTATTTGGAAGCTGACGCATTTGTGTCAACAACAAACAATGGCAAAAATTAGAGAATGGCTATTAGATTATTTTTTTAATGTACTAGAGGAAATATCAGACCTTTCGCGCAAATACAACAATTCAAGAAAAAGTTCAGAGCTCCAGTTTATGTTTAAGCACATATTTATATCTACATTACCTAAGCTTCTCTGAGAGCACCAATCCACTGGGTGACGCAAGATCGAGTGCTATAAACTACAGATCCTCTGATATTCTCTCTATGGCTTTACCAGAAAGGGTGTTGAATATGGTCAAACTCAATTGTTGTTTACATCATAGCCAATATGTTGGCAATAAATACATAAAAGAAACCTGATAGTTCAATCAAATATATATTAAATATTCCTGAAATTAAACTTTAAGAAATTAAGCTGAGTTTAAAGTTAGTTAATGTGGTCCTGGGCTTTAATAGGCTACGGTAATACAAATGACATCAAAACCTTTGACAAGCAACTATTGAAGTATGATGCAAATTTAAACAAATCTAAAGTAAGTAGTTGTAATTCATGCACAACAGTTACCATTGTATGACTTTCTGTTTTGCTTAAGCAAGTCCTTTGCTACCTCTATCAATACATTAATTCATAGAGCGCGAGATTATGTCTTGCACCGGTTAGGACAACAAAAACAATGAGAAAAGCATATGATCTCAGTGTTTAAAAGGGATTGCTGTGGGGCTGGAGAGGGTGGTTAGGGATGGTGCTTAATGGATTGGATTACTGCATAGTGGTGAAGAACTCCACAACAAGGCCCAGAGAGGACAGTGTTAATTTCCTTATAATTCCATATTCACTGATTTAACTCTTTCAAGAAACGGCACAACACAGAACCTGATAACTGACTCGTCTTCTCTTAATGCTTGTGTGTTTGTCTATGTGTGTGTGTCCGTCTCTGTGTCCAGACTTCCTCTCAAGTGTGTGTGGCTGCCAACAATCACCCAAACTGATGAGGATCGGCTGATAGACTTAAAAATAAGTTCTTTTTTTTCTTATTTTGCCAAGGTAAGATCTCACAGCTTGTCATTACACTACATTCTACTGACTATTACTGTTTTTTTTTTATTGCTGAACAATTATCATAAGTAGTTTTATAGTGCTGACAGATATTTATCGTTGTTGCTTAGTTAGAGACATATTGGAGTCCAGTATAGTAATTGTTTTCCAGAGAACCCACTTACTTAGAATTTTTTTTAGAGGTTAATTTAAACACATATACAACCCAAACCATTATTTTGCCTGATTGTGGATGTCAGAAACTAAGGGTTAAAAAAAACATATAGTCATCGTTCTAAAATGAGTGTGCAAAATCTAGCACAAGGAAACATACTTCATCTGCACTCTTTCATTATTATAAATTCCCTTACTTGAAAAATAGAAATCCCAGTTTTTTAGTTGGGACTCACTTTTTATTCAGGCTACAGCAACAGTGTGTTGCCTATTGAGCCTATAGTTTGTACTGGTGCTGTATAGGGTTGCATATATTGAAGGTGATGTGTTTATTGGACGTGTTAATTAGACTTTGCATAAATATTACAGATACCTTTTTAAATTATATGTAATCCAATACAACAACACCACCTCAGCAAACAGCTAGCACTACACAATGGCAGCATGTAATTACAGACTTTTGTATTGGACTGCCTAATATTGTACAGGGGGTCATTATTTGGTCATTAATTGTATATTAGAAAATCTCACAAAAAATGCCTTGTGTTAGATTACAGTGCATGTCTAAAATGGGTTATCGAGGAAATCCTAAGATTTAAATATGTTAAAGAATTTGCGATGCTTTTCAGAAAAAAACAACTACAATTCTGGTCCCATCCCAGACATAGTCGGTGTTACTCATCAAGCTGGACAAATATTAAGATAACAATATGTCATAACTTAAATGATTTGCTAGTGTAGGCTATTAATGGACTGCTAATGAAAGATGGCAGAGCTGACCCTCAAAAAAGCCATACCAAAAAATGTCATCCACAGGGTTTTAGAATTTGTGGATGTGGCTAAAGGGTAAGTTGCACATTAAAGCGAAAAAAGATTTGCTATGCATGACTCTTGAAAAATACTGCGAATGTTTTGTATCATTGTGGGAAATCTACTTGTGTGTGTTGCACAGCTGTGTATTCCACTGATTTATACGTAGAAGAGCCATTTCAAATCCCTGTAGAGTATTATGTGTCAACACACTGTTTGCTGAACGTAATGCAAATTTAATCTGTACACTATATTTCAAAAGAAAACAAGGCACTAAAAGTTAAAATCCATATTTTCACGTGTTGTCCACCTCAAACAGTGTCTAGCATCATGCTTGTTATTCCTGCTCGCTCAGTTGTTGTAGGCATCCATATCAATATTAAAGTAGTACAGTGAAATGTCATTGACCAACAAGGTAACCTGAATGTAATATACTGTATTATACTCAGGTTTAGACCTGTGTGCCAGTTTTAGATTTGTTGTTGGAGTTGTTGATCCAAATTCAAGCTTCAACCCATCCCTTCTGAAACCTATGAGTGATATCAACGCTGCTAGGTCCATGTTTTTCTACAGTCTATGGTTTGACCATTTAAACAGTTCCTATAGTAGCCAGTTTTCATGAGAGAGGCTGTATTCTGAAACTCAACCTCTTCTGGTATGATTTTCTAAGTCAATAGTATGGAGGGCTCATATCTTTTGGACACTGATACATTGCATCAATTTGTGACTGAAGTGTACAGTAGTCTATGCAATGTATAAAGGAGTAAAGGAAAACATTTTTTAAATCGGTGAGAAACTGGCAACATGTTCAGGACGAGCTTCTTAATTTGTATTTCTATATTTAGTGTTGGTCCAAAGATGAAGCCAAGTTGCTGAATTGTACATTTGAAATTAGCAACAGAGGGCCAAGGTCATTTTTGCTCAAGGCTCTTCAGGGTACGTGCCAATTTGAAAAACGGGGAATTCATTCAACTTTGCTGCCATTTATGAGGAGGATTTTTCCAGATGACCTACACTTGATATCAGCAAAACTGATATGATATGTTTTTATTTCGGACTGACTGACAGATTGCTGTATTCTTAAGAATATCTGTGGATTTGAGATGGAAAATATAAATGATGACACAGAATTAGCCACTACCTCGTTTGTTTAAAATAGGCAGATGAAGACTAGAAATGGTTTTGCCTATCGTAGGTCAATGTGGTATTCTGAATTTGCATAAGCATGGTGTAGACTGTAATCAGGCACCCACTAGTGTCGCACCACTGTTTTATATATCTGAAAATCAAGTCCTTATCTATTGACCAACAACACGCACAGTTAAGTCAGTTTTTTTCAGTTTTTTTTATATGGCCACTAAATTATGGCCAGTAATTAATAGGATGTTGAAACAGATACGGTGAATTTTTATAAATCGGCTGTAAATATTCCAAAATAAAAGCAGCTATGATGCAACAAACACTGGTATAAAGTCACATACCATTTAAAAACATTTTTTTATTGAACACTGGGTACTGTATGCTGCCTTACTATGGTATATTATACTATACTTAAATGTATTATATATTAATTGTAAGTCTATAAATGATAGAATAATGCTACATAGTTCTGTGTGCCCAGGGTTAATGTATGTGTATGTCATATTTAATAAGCAACATTAACCGCCAAGTCAAGTAGTTGTATGTAAAATAAATGAAAGCCTATCGACCTGTTAACCCTCAAATAGACTCCCAGTCAATTCAGTATATGTCAAATGTTGTATAAGATTTGTACTTGTTGCTAGTCAAGTGACCACACACACACATTCTTTTTTTTTTTTTGATGGGCGGGTAAGGTGAAACAACACGCGTTTGCCCGTGTCAATCAGTGAAAAAGTCCTCCTATCTCGAGCGCGACCAACGCTGACTCTCGTGTTGTTACATTGTAGCGGAAAGAATGTCGGAAAGGGCCGAGGATGACGTCAGGGGGGAGCAGCGCCGAGCGGCCAGGCAGCAGCTGAAGCAGCAGCAGATCCAGCGGGGAGAAGGCTCCACAGCAATGGCGACTGTTGCGGAGCGGAGATCCTTGCCTAGTCCAGAAATAATGCTGGGACAGCCTTGGAGCAACTGGGTCGACGCCGCCAAACTCCACGGCAACGACGGTGAGTTCCCCAGCGCCCCGAATGTGCGCGAGGAAGCGAGGTAGAGCGCGACAGTTGCCAGTCCTGTCCTTTTTTTTTGGCCGATTGCATGCAGTTTTTGGTGGAATATGAAGAAACGCTACTGGTAGCAACAGCACGAGCAGGCAAGCAAGTGCAACTATTTATTTGTCTGTGTGTCGGATCGCCTCGTTTTCAGGTGCTGAATCGGAGGAAAGTTTCAAAGACTTCGGGAAAAATCGAGAAGCCATGCGTTTGTGCAGAGAAGGTGAGTGTTTTTTCTCTCTCTAGGGCCAAAGGTGTATTTTGGTTCTGGAGGTTTACACACATACACACACATGCACATGGATTCAAACACTTTACACGCTTCGTTAAGCCAACATGTAAACCTACTGTAAATAATGAGTTTACTGGAGAACCGGATACAATAAGTGAATCATGTCTTTTTCGTGTGGCAGTTGACATTTACATCTGTCCCTAAAATAACTTCACGTTACTTAACAACTTAGACTCGCTGTTTTTGGGTTTAGGCCCACACATTGCAATAACAATGTCATATTCTGCTTGGAGAATTCATTTAATGGACTTTATTGTTCACCATTCACATTTTCGCCATTATACATATGAAACCATCCACCATATTTCATGTGTCCCTTAAAACAACAGCAATGTTAGTTGCCTTTAGGAATTTTAAAGTACTAAACATTTCAAAAGTACATTTTTTAGAGACTTGTCAAAACGAGAATCCTAAATGGAAATGTCACAGTTAAAACAGCAATTGAGAGTTTATTGTAAAAGCACTCTCTTAGTCATAGTTATATTTAAACGGTATGAAGTTATGGTGGCTTGCTCCTATTTCACACGCTGCTTCAACACAAAATATGACCATATGAACGGTGATGTTTTTGTTACCATAAACAAAATGCTAAATTTAGGATACATTCTTAATGTCTTTTGAAACACTTGCTCACCAACCGGCATGCCATGTACATTTCTGAAATTATTCAGTACTGATAAATGCCATCACCATAGATAGAATTTATTTTACCATACTACTCTGATGATTATGTTCCTGCTAGTAACTATGAGCTCAGGTTATGCCAGGATTTCTATTTCATGCTCAAACATATTGTAGGTTTCAGTAGTAGTGTTTTGTAGTGGTAAAGGTTCAGTCATGGCAGAATAAAGAGAAACATTTGACATAGCTGATATAACACACATCGTCTGAAACGCATCATTTGGCTCCTGAGCCACAAAGTGATGTTTCAGAGCAGTTTGAACTGCACTTTTATTTTTGGAAACGTGGGCCTGGATTTAAAATGAACCTCACTACAAAGGTAAAATTGTTATAACAATAAACTGGCATCTTGTTTAATTACATATCAACAATTATGCACTATTTTCCAGGCTCACCGAGTTCTTAAGATTGACATCAGAATGAACAAGTTGACAGGTTGAGCTAAACACCTGATTATTTCCCTCAGAATTTAATGAATGAATGACGAACAGACTTACTTACTTACTGCAGTGATTTGTAGTTTGAGACCTAACTTAATACAGTTTAATGAAATGTTTCATGCTTTGCTAATGTCGTTCACTGTCCACCACATCCACTGCTTTTTAATCACGTTTTCAGAAAAAAATATTTTTTTCTTTAACCTATATTCTCAAGGACACATGAGCAGGGCATGTCAAACGTGACCTTGCTGTTATGGGACGGTCATTGCAGCTACTAGCACACCAAGGTTAACAAACAGCCTTTTTTCTTTGAGCTGTATTGCAGAACTACGTGCAAAGTGAAAATATATTTGTCCTCCTAATTGATTTGTTTTCTGTTCGGAAAATCTGTTTGCGTGTATAATTTGGCAGAGAAAAATCTCACTAATTAAGCGAAAACCACGAGGATCATCTTTAAACACTCAACACCATCATTAATCGACAGCCAGCAACAAAGCGATCACTGTGGTGTGAATAATTGTCACTGAATTTGAGTTTTCGGACACCTTTTTGGAATGTTTCTGGTTCTCATTCCTGCTGTCTGATAATGCATTTGCAGAGCAGTCTGAAGTTATATCGCAATAAGGAATGACCATCGGGAAAGATGGCACATTTCACCTTGGTCCCATTATTTTTGGCCCACACTTATAACGTCATCAGTGTGTCCAGATTTGTTTTCCTCCTCTCCACGTGTTGCTGTAAAGGACGGGGTTAATTGCAGGCTCCTTCGCTTATCTAATGTTGCATTTGCATTGGTCCACAATGTTGTCTGTGTGCATACCCTAAGTAAGACTATTGCACAATGTCAATAACATGTCCTAGAGGCGACCAATGACCGACAAATACAGATTTCATACGAAATATTAAAAGAAATAGTGTGAGATAAAATTAATCGACAATGAAAATAATCATTAGTTGCAGCCCTAGATGAGATGATTGTTTTTCCAGCATTTTCAAATGAGAATGAATAGGCAAACGTTCAACTGAATGTTGAAGTGTGTGTGTGTGTGTGTGTGTGTGTGTGTGTGTGTGTGTGTGTGTG
>CALSBV010011423.1:5276153-5297932 GCA_943590825.1 Bovichtus diacanthus | reverse complement strand
TGTGTGTGTGTGTGTGTGTGTGTGTGTGTGTGTGTGTGTGTGTGTGTTATTACAAGTGGATGACTACACTTCTCCGCCATCCATGACTCACCACCAGATTCTTCCTGTGGTGTAACCGCCATTCTAACACACACAGATGATTAACACATTTAAAAAAAAAAAATAATAACTATATTGCAAATAGTGGTTGATGAATTCACTCGTCATTTGAATTTTACGGTGGCACTGTCACAGTCGGGGAAAGCTGGGGCCAGTGTCAGCCACAGGTCAGATTCAGCCTGCGTGTGTGCTGCTCAGAGGCTGCCGGAGCTGCTACTATTCCACCTAGATCATTCATCACTGCCATGGATGAGGATGCTGAGAATAACTGGAAGCTCATTCTCCGCCTCTGTCTCGTGCTCACAGGCTCTCTTTCTCCTCCTCGAGTGCAGGTTCTCTTCTCACTCTCTCTTTGTCTCGCTGACGCCTCGGCCTGCTTCTCTGCTCTCATTCTCTCTCTGCCTTTTCTCCCCGCTCCTTTCTTGGCTTCGCCCGGTCGTCCTGTCTCCTCTTTCTCCTCCACGGTGACTTCCTTTCTCTCTCGATCCTTTTCATCTCCTCCTTGCACAAGAAGAAAATGGAGACCGAGAATGTGGCAGACACAGTGGCATTGTTGGAGCACTTTTCAAGTCGGGCCATTTCAGTGGTACAGTTCAGTCGGTGCCAGTGCGTTGAATGCAGAGTGGGGAGGCGAACTAGCCGGCCGGCTTTTATAGTTGAGCCAACTGTTATGGAGAACGCTCCAAGTGAACAACAGCGGCAGTTGGGAAATGAGTTTCGTTTGACCTTGCTATTGATCGAGCAAGGAAATGTGGTTGGCCTGTTGGACCCTGCAGTTCTTAGCCTGTTTTCAATAAAAGATTTGAGAGAAGGTGGAGTTTCAAATGGAGAATACATGGGAAGTTATTAATTTAAGCAAATATGTGCACTCTCGTTATAACTTCAATATGCTAGTGGGGCAGGAGAATGGCTTGCAGAGAGTTGGATGAAAACAGACATGGAGAACAGAAAAGTTCCCCAGAACTCAGGTCAGCTCCCAACTTCTGCCCTCCACGTCACATTTCTGCACATATTCTCTTTGCATAGTTGTCATACCCTTGTTTATGCACATCGGGAGTGTGCTTCCCTACTCAAGTTCCGTATAATTGAAATGCCTTTGTCTATTAAGTGAAGACATTTGCCTTTTTCTCCTTGGCAGACCCCAGCCGCTGTGAAAATTAGTCTTTTCGCTCCACTGCTGTTGAAGGAGACACTTAGCAGAGTGATTTCAGACAATTGACACGCATTAAGTAGCATCAGGCTTGTCAATTCATCCACACAAGACTGCCACTGACCTCCCTGAGAGGGAATCCCGCCAGGTAGGCCTTTTTTTTTTTTTTTATGGCCTTTGCCTAATGGCCCTCATCCCTTCCAGACTCGTGATGTTTGGAGAACCCTTGACGGCCCTGGCGGAGTATATATTGAAGAGGGGCTCCACTTCTCTCCTCTTGTATCCTGTCTTCTGCTCATCTCATCATAACGCCCCAGGCAATCTCTTAATTAGCCTCCTCAATTACATGGTTTCTGCTTCTGTGCGCCAGGGTAAATTGTGATCACATTCTGGTGAAGAACGTCACTTTCCTCTGATTTGCCTCTTTGAGTGGCTTGTGAAGCGCGAGGCTTGGATCATTCAATTGGGTGGCTGGAGATGCTTGAGCTGCATACCTGCCGTTAGTGTACGTTGAAACTCATAGTCCTTGTATTCTTATTTTATATCGTGCGTCTAAAAGTTGCCTTAGTGGCACTACAGGAAATTTCTAATTTTTCATTGTTGGTAAACGTTTGTTGGTCAATAAAATGTCAAAATATTGTGAAACGTCCATCTCAATTTCCTAAATTCCTAGGTGGTCAGTTCCAGCTGCTTGTTTTGTCTGACTTAACAGTCCAAAACCCAAACATATTCAGTTTACTATCGTATAAAACGGAACGACTTCAACAATTAATCTATTATCAAAAGTTGCAGATTATTATTCTATTCACCAATCAATGAATCGACTAAGTGTCGCAGCTCTATTTGATTGTTTTGATTTGTGTCAATCCTTTGTATCATTTAATGGCAGTGTACACATATTTCAGAAATATTTCAGACCATGACGGGGATAGGAGAAGTTACCCAGTAGAAGAACAACACAGTAAGCATGAGGGGGGAAAACATTGATTTTTATTTTTTCCTTAGTTATGGCTCCTAAGTCACAATCATCGACACGCGACGCTAGATACAGTACATCTTTTATGTTGTGTGTGTTTATATCTGCGAGGGACGTTAATTCTTTGACGGCGGATAACCTTTGGTTTGCTGGCTCGGCCCTTTTTCCTGCTTCTTATCATTAGGACGTTCTCTATGATGAATGGGAACTCGTACTTGGGAGAGATCTGTATTTGCAGCTGCAGACATTGCTCGCCTTGAGTTCACTCTATATTCTTGATATGGAAATGTGTTTTAATTAGTGTGTTGTGCAATACAATGATGTGACCTTCTTGATGTTGGCCAAAAAACATAATGCCAGTCGCTCTATGTTGAGCTATTACAGTGCTATGACAACAAATGATGGCTGTTTCAAGGAGTCTCCTGCCAACTGGAGCGCCAGGTGAATGGATGTATATTTTATTTGCCTCTGCTTGACTTGTGCCCTGTCTGGTTGATTCTTCCCCTCTATACAGACATGCCCATATTTGGCCAGTGTCCCGCACAGGACGACTTCTACCTGGTGATGTGCAGCCACTGCGGCCAGGTAGTCAAGCCCCAAGCTTTCCAAGCACACTATGGTAAGTGTCAAGCACACGCATGCATGAGACTGACAATATGACCACAAACACTGATATACTAAATATCTTGCAAAACTATTTGATTCTACTGAAAAAATAACCTTTTTGTTTTTGGAGCATTTGGAAATTAATTAAAAGAATAATCGTATTTTAAGTAATCCCCTCTCCCACACTTTTACAGGACACTTTTATAAGACAGCCTGTCCTTATTTTTTATGAAACTGTTTTGATTATTTTACTTAAAATGTTTAATTATTTGTTGTTATCAGTAGCCTATTTGTGGCAGGCCATGTTATCAGAAGTATAGTAATTAATATATACTATACTATTTACACTAATATCATGTTCGATTAAAAAGAGGATTCAAATCATCCATTTCAATTTCCAGATGTCTGTTTGAACTTTTATATTCTGTCACGCATATTCAGTCAAATAAAAGAACTACTTGATTCCTTAGATTACACTGGTGCAAACAGACGCACGCTGGCGTTGTAGTCGCAGTATGAGACTGAGTTCAGGCACATGTGGCGGCGCGGAGAGCTGCGTTTAGAAATGACAGAAATCCACCTAGTGCAACACGTGTCAGAAAGTAGTGTTTTCCATAAAGACACCCGTCAGAGTTTTGTCGAGAGCTGTAGCAGGGCAATATTTTACGGAGGCGCCCGTCTCGTAATTCTCTATGCAGGAAAACCCCTGAAATATTCTGATTCATCTTTATGCGAACACCATGCAGAGTTGGCTTTTAAGAGTTTTTGGATTTATACAAGAAGGGGGGAGTGGACAGTAATGGCAGTAGATCAGTGACGAAGGAAGTAACAAAGTAGTCTTCATCTGTAGGAACCATATACCACTTCAAGGCTGGTGGTGATATTTCACACATTAACGCACTCTGTGGTATCACTTCTCCCTCAGCCTTTGTATTCCCCCACCACTTTTCCTTCTCCACACAGTAACCCGAGATGGGACGCCACAGACTTTGATTTATTTATTTAACTCACTGTCTCACTTGTTTGTATTTACAATTCCCCCGTTAATATTTGATGTGGCTCTCTCTCTCACTCTTCGCAGTAATGTACTTTTTAAATTTTTTTTTATTGTTTTCCTTTTATTTTTTTTAAACACGCACAGCTCTGATCAGATTTCTGGTTCTGTTAATACTTTAGGGGTGTGTATCTCTGCGTTTCACTGCGTAGATTTCTGCTGCTTAGAAGTTAAGCTGGATCTTTGACTAAAGTGCTAAAGTAAATGGATGAATTATAGATCTGTGAATAGAGTGACTGCATCACTGTGGATCTCTTGAACTTGACAGTGTTCACGGCAGGTTCACAAACGCCCACAGTCGCTGAAAGAAATGAGCCGTCTGTTCACTCACAAACATTTCCTTGAAATGGTAACTTCATGTTAGAGTGACACCTACCATGTCCTGGGCTGTTGTTTTAAAATAACGATGTATATTAGTCTTTGTAAATCAAGTCAGTTTAAGAGGAACAAATGTTCTGATGGCTTCAACCCTTATTAGCACCATTTTTTTTTGTCCCATCACTACACTCACACCCAGCATCTGAATCACACATCTGAAAGCATTCTCTTCTTATAACTTGGGTCTTTGTCCTTGGTTTTCTGTCCTGAGTTTTTGTTCCTGTCAGTGTTGTGCCTTCCCCATGAAGTGTGACAGCAATTGGTTATCTAGGTCAGCCACAAGATGGAGCTATAACGGCACATGGCGCCAAGAGGAACTATCCTTGCTACTGTGTCAACAATATTCAAAAAGAGGGCTCCTCCCACACTGCTTCACAATATTGGCTGATACTAGACCAGTAGTACTTGTGACTATTACAGTTGAGTTGCCATATCTTCATGGAGAAGTAGACGGACATTGGGGCCCATTACACTGCCAATGAAGTAAAAGAGTACTGACAACATCCCAGTAGGTCATTGTACGTCTTTAACAGGGTGGGATGGTGAATGCAGACAGTGGACAATCTGATACATCTGAAAATATTGATGCATTTCCAATAGTTTAAATTCTTAATCCCCTGTGTGCTACTGTATTGTGTAAATGAAATTATGCAAAATTGTTACATGCATGCATCGCTTCAGTACCACCAGACTACAGAGCGGCTTCTTTCCTCAGGCTGTGTCCCTCTTCAACTCATCCTCTACACAATATTTTTTAGTGTTTTAGTTTTTCTTAATGTAGCATAAACAGACTACAACTGCATTAAATTAACCTTGAACCTTTGTTGGCAGCGAATGGTGATTTCCATTCAAGTAGGAGTTGTAAGCACCGGAAAAGAACTGCAGCTAATCTGCCGATTTGTTTTTTTTCGCCCTTTAGACTAGAAAATGTCAGGAAATAGTAGAAAGTGCTGATCCTACAGCCTAATGTGAGGTCTTCAGAAGTCTTTGTTTGTCTCACAGTCCAAAGTGCATTTACCATTTACAGCGATTTTATTTAAAAAAGAAATTCAAACATTCTCTGGTTCCAGCCTCTCAATTTTACGTATTTGCTACTTTCCTCGGTTTTATGTTTTGATAGGTTACTTAAACGATTAATAGATTATTATAATAGTTGGTGATTATTTTTCTGTTGATTGCCTCATCGTTTCAGCTCCACACAGGAACTGTCTAAATCCAAGTGAAATTCTGTGGCTCTTCTACTTACACATGGCCATACATAGTAGTGAAAGTGCTCACGCTGTGATTTTCCTCCAGTCTTCCTCCTTCTGATGTCATTATAGGAAGACCCCATGTGGCGTTAACACGGAGCAAAGGCACTGATCTCAGCACCATTGAGATGGTCCCAATATGATTTTTGCGTGATACTTTCAGCCCATCTGTCTCCTGTTAGGTGTTTGCGCCTCTCTGCTGAGGCTGAACCCAGCAGGGGTGTCACTCACCGCAGAACGGGGAGCTGCGGGCTCGGCTGCCGTTTTATGCCTTCACTTATGAACTTGTGGAACAAAGACTCGTCTCCTCGCAGCTCTACTCACACACACACACACACACGCTGAGCAAACGCACATTTTTGGATCATGCACCTTGAGCTTGGATAGCAAGTAAAGCAGGGTTATTATTTTTATTCTTATACAAATAGTTTACAGAGGCCAGGCCATGCAACGACTTGAACATGTTGCTCGTGTAGATCGTAGTAAGGCCATCACACGTTGTACGTTAGTTTATTCTCACTCCCACAGCCAGGGATTCCCCTTTGCACAGAGCCAACTGTGTGACAGTGTGAAAGAGGATATTAAGGCTCCTCCTATTCCATGTGGCTGCTGTTTTTTTTTTTTTTTTTTTTCCCCCCACATTTTTCTTGACTCCTTTTTATTCTGCCGCTGGTGTTGGCTCTCTTGTCTAAGTGCGAGTGCTTGGTGGACAGAGTACTGAGTGTCATGCTGGGTTTTCCTGGTGTGAGTTTGTGTGCAGGGTGTGCTGTTGACTGTGACCGGGATAAGACAAGACAGCGGGGGGAGGAGGGAGTGAAATGGAGGCTTTTAAGTAGAGGGAGGGAAGATAGCAGAGTGAGTTGTGAATGGGTGTGTAGAGGGAGGCCCCTAGGTGAGAAGAGTGCACTCTTGCACACATTTTTTTTTCTTCCTGAAAGGGGAAACGCCATACAGTTTTGAAGGTGTGTGCGTTGGGGGCTGAGGGAAATGGGGAGTGGCAGCTTTGTGCATGCATGTGTGTTAGCATCCCCTCCAATGTTTCTGCAGCAACAAGCTTGTTAGCAGATTACCCGCTGAGACTGAGTTTTGGCCTACGGCCCGGTTCCCTGCTACACCATGGAGTAGGCTAGATAAAAGGTTAGCGAACCAGGCCCACACCTCACCATGTTAGCTAGCTGCCGACACAGACGCTTTCTGTGCTTCTGTAGCTGTATCCTCTTACATTCACGGCAGGGCGGGGCTATGGCATAAGTGTTATCTTTGCCTGGTTTTAAACGCTGCATTACAGTAAAGTGATGCCATTTTCTGAACCCACCCCACTGTTCTAGCTGATGCATCGTTTGCCTTTACCCACTATGTCATTTATATCTACATTAATGATGATTTATTCATCAAAGATCTCATTGTGTGAATATTTTGTGAAAGCACCAATAGTCAACCCTATATATAGAATATCGTCTCGAAATCGAGGTATTTGGTCAAAAATCTTTTGATAGATATTTGATTTTCTCCATATCGTATACTGTATGTTTGCTGGTAGTTTATTATTATTTTTTGCCATTTTGCTTAGTGTTTTCAAGAAGAGGGTCATGTTAATCTTTAGTCGCCTGTTTCTCCTCACCCTCTCTCTCTGTATGTGTGTCGCTCTCCCTCTCCCTTTATGATAACAGCAGCAAGAGTGTCGGTCTGTCCGTCTGTATGACCCCTTTGTGGCTGTTAGGGAGTCTCTGCTTGGTCAAAATTCAAAACGTTGGTGCAAATTAGAGTCAAACAGAATAAAAATAAAAAATGCATTCATGAGGTTGTTCTGCCTTTTTTTTCGTGGGTAGTTTCTGCTGTGGCACTTAACGAACTCTAGACTCTATGAAATGTGTCTGTTGTGGTGAAATGAGTCTCTGTTGTGGGACTGTAGTGGTAATGTCGATGGAATTATTTTGAGTGTGCCATTTCATTGTTGTATGCTGTTACCAAAATTAGCACAAGCTTCCTTTTGAAAACGCAAACCCTTATTTTGGGTGCACACGCAAAAGACAAATGTTTTATAATGTTTGGATATTATGGTGTACTTTTTTTAGAGGAAGAATATTTAGTTTTGGATGCAAGCACTCATGAGCATTTCTTCCCTTTCTTCTATTTTTGTCTTTCCATCCACATCTCTGTATCACGCTAACCTTTTCTGCTGTCATACTGCCTTTCATCAGTTTGCACAGTAGCTGTTCTTAGAGGCTCAGGCAGGAAATGAAGTTGTTGACCTGTTGGCCTTTTCTATTTCAGGCATTGAGTTGGCATGAATCACAAATGCTTCCTTCTCACTATTGTCCGAGGAAGATGTCTATGTTCCCATGTGTCTTTCTGTTTCTCCTGACTTGTGGCCCAATAATTGAGACATTTACATTAGTCCGTTATAGTTTTGGGTAAAAACCTTTTGTGATGCCTCATTCTGATCATCTAATTGAGTTCATAATGATGTTTTAATGCCAGCCTGGGGTATACTGTCGTTCCAGAGAGAAGACACAGTTCGGCCATCAAGGCAGCCTCCACCTCGCCCTTCCCCGTGTTGGGCAGGAACCGGAGCAGCGGACTTGGGCCCGGGCTGGGCTCGGGGTCTGCAGCTGGAGTGGCGAGTGGAGGCATCCTCAGCCGAACTTCCACCGCTGGATCCAGCTTATCCTCCTCTTCAGCGTCCTCCTCCTCCACCAATCCCAAACTCCTCAAACCAGCCAAAGAGAAGCTGCCAGGCATTCAGCGAAGAACCCCCTTTGCACCCTTCAGGACGTCCCAGCTGGACAAGATGTAAGTTTCACTCTGTTACTTTTGCAGTATAGTGTGTTGCCAGGGTTGTGCCATTTGCCCATATACACTAAGACTAGGGCTGAATCATTTTTATATCAAAATAGTGATTCAAAAGATTAAGTCAGCGATTGTTGATTTTACTGGCTGTAATGACGACTGTTGCTTGTAAATTTCCTCGGCTGTAGTTAGTTAATGTTAATTTAGTTTGTTGGCAGACAAACAACAAAAGGGAAATCTTGGCTATTGCCTGGTTCATTTGCTTGCTGGTGTCTGTACTTTTACACTCAAAGATAGCTTTGTGGAGGAAGTAACACCACTCTGTATAATACTTTAATTTTGAATAAGAAGGTGGGCGGTATCCTTTTACTGTTAACACCTAACTGGCCAGTCTTCAGTACGTAAATGATCTAAGTATGGATGCCTGTCAGGTTTTTTTGGCCCTGGTCCGAGTCCTTAAATGGAGTCCGATACATTTCCCTAAATGTTGACTTTAAAAAAATAATAATAATAATAATAAATATATATGTATATAAATATATATATTTACATAGATATATTTATGTGTATATAGATATATTTATACATATCTATAGCTCTACTACTTATGTCATATCTTAATAAATGTGGGTGGAATTGGTCATTTTTTCTATAGATCTGGTAATCATTGATCAGTGGTATAGGGAACCAAATGGTATAATCATGACAATGTTATCTTTCTGATATACATACACAAGTATCAATTAAACACATCTACTCTACACACATGCGTTGAAGCTTGTGTTCACACCTTGTACAGCTTTGTTCTGATTTATTAGTCGCATTTCTTCAGCTCTGGCTCGTCTTTGAGTCAACTTGTGTTTGAAATGTTCCTACTCATTTTACAGGATGCAATTTAAATGAAGAGCTGTAAGTGCAGTGTGGTGTCATTATTGTTCAAATCTCTTTTTTTAACCAGGATCTGTGTTCAGGATCTGTCAGAGAAAAGTCATATATATTTGATACCTTTTTTTTTTTTTTTTATACCCAAATCGGTGATAAATGATGGATCATATTAGATTTATGTTTTGTCCTCCCAGCCCCCTCCATACGTGCACATCTGTCTCTTACCATGCGTTTCTCACTGGCTCCGTGTTTCTAACTCTCAGCTTCCTCCTTGCTGCCCTCTTCATCTCTGTAACCTTCTCTTCCAGCCTCACCCCGGCTGTCAAGGTGGAGAAGATGCATCTGAGGGTGGACTCGTCAGCTAAGCTTGTGCAAGCCCCGTCTGCGCCAGCCACCACCTCATCCTCCTCTACATCCTCCTCTAGCACCACTGTGAGCTCCAACACTACCACCATCACCACCTCCTCCTCATCATCATCAGCCCTAAAACCAGGCCTTAACTGTCCCTCCATACCAAAGCCTCCATTACTGGCCCCGGGTCAGATTCCCAACGGCAAGGGCCACCTCTCAGTCCTCTCAGACAAGAAGCAGGACAGCAGCAGCAGTGCCAGTAGCAGACGCCACATTAACAAGAAAGTGACAGGTCAGTTGGAGAGGGAAATGGAGGGAAACGACCGTTTCAGTTTTGTGCTGTCACTACTTTTGTCAGTTCTGATTCATGCATTCAGTTTAGATTACGATGTACAGTATTTTTATACTGTCTCATACAACATATTTCTGTTTTTGCCTAAAATAGTTTGTTTTCTCTAACCTTGCTTGGTCCATTTCATAATAGGTTAATGGATTAGTTAACTGTCATTGAAAGACCATACAGGACACTTGATCTTGTTATCCTGACATCAGTAATCCATTTTTTTTTTCTTTCTTTCTTTTATCACAAAAATTCATCTCAGGCGAATATTTTACGTAACACAACGTAGAGTTAAGAAAGTTTCCAGAGCAGGTGATTTGTCACAATGTATGCAAGTAACAATTTTCTTCTCCTTCACTCCTCTCCTGTGCCGTCAGAACGCGAGTACAATGCAGATATCCACTGTGGCGTTGTGGATATGACAGCTCGGAAACCATGCACAAGATCCCTAACATGCAAGGTAACCAGTCTCTCTGCTCTGCCGAGCATTCGGGCTCTATAAACTATATAATTTAAAACATAATACTGGTAATGTTCTACAACAGTCTTATTGTCAACAAATCCCATTAAAGAAACACATTTTTCAAGTCAAACTATTGGTTTTCCAATCTTCCTCACTATTTGTGTAAGGAACCATAAACCATATCGATACAGCAGCTTTTGTGAATATTTTTCCATTTTTGAAACAGTTTTTGGACGTACACTTGTGGAAGCTGCGTCAAGCTTCTGGGTAGGTGTTTGGCATGGCAGCGGCTGACTGACATTTGAGGTTCAGCATTTCTAGGACACATGCTGTCAATGACTGTTTTCTGAACCGGATACTATTCATACTGAGAATGACGTCAAATTAAGTATGTAGTGCATTCCAACTTAATAATACGCAGATTTTCTGCATGTGAGAAATGCCCGGTCATATACTAGATTTGTAAAAGTGCGGTGTGAGTTTACTGGACATACTCAACTTTCCCACAATGCATTGCGTCTCCTCAGACTGCACAATGTTGGAGACTTTAAGCCAGGCTAAAAGCTGTTAATATGTCACTTTTATTACGTTTTTAATATTTTTCAGGTGGGAAAGTAACCATTTAGATTCCCAATATGTGTTCAGTTTATCCGAATAACGCCTTTTTGGAAATTTCCTGTGACGTTTTCGGAGGTACGAGTGAAACGCCTGCTGTGTCGCTCTCCTGCTTGAGTATACTTTAGTGTGAACAGTCTGCTGGTAATATCAGTATGCATTACATACTAATTGAGTATGTAGGAGGCGGTATGTTAGTATGCGATTTTGAACACAGCTAATTTCTTTGTTGCTGTACTGACTGGAGCAAGACACAACAAACAAAAGGGTTTCCCCCCTGCTTCAACAAGCCTACATAGTGCTGGTTATGTGCCGTTAGCAGTTAAATACATCTTTCCTTTTACAATGTTCAACATATGAGAGGACTAGTCCTACTGTTATGTTTGTATTCCTAGGCTAGCAAGCTGGGTTTACTAGCAGCTTGCTAATATTTGCACTGATTTACACTAGACATTGCTTTTCATTCATTTAATTTCAACACATGTTGAGTCATCAGCAGCTCCTGCTCAATGTTGCGCATCCTGCAGAACTCAGGAAATGGCGGTAACCTCAGCAGAGTGCCGTTATGTGTTGTGTCACGGAGTAATGCTTGGATGGCTCAAATGATGGATGTGACTAAGCAGTGACTCAGAACGTCGGCTCTCCACCTGGTTAACTGCCTTTATGGCTGTTGGAATTTATGTGATTTTGTAAACAAGTTTTAGAAAAAGGCTAAATACATTTCTTTAAACAGCTGGGCATGGTAGGTTGTTGGCAAAAGTTACTCAAACAGGAATAAACTGTACATTTGTTGGGGACTATTTTCTGCCCCAGAATACAGACTGAGAATAAATAAAACAGTGTTTGTGTTCAATGTACTGTAATGAAGGAACATGTCAGCCAGGTATTTTTAATAGATTTGATGGAGCTCTATGGCACAGAGGGATAAGCTATACTAAGTTTTTGATACAAAGACAATACTTTTTAGACAATACTTATCAAATCATTGTTGGTGTTGCACTTTCAATGGAATTTGTTGATGCCTAATAAACATGTAGAATATTCCCGGTTTTTAAAGGATGGTTGGGATTATTTTCAGCAAAGTCACGCGTGCCATATTTTATTATACTGAAGCCCTCCTCCCAAACAATAATTCTGACCTTTTGACCTTTCTAATTTGTCACCAGACACATTCCTTAAGCCAGCGGAGAGCGGTGCAAGGGCGGAGGAAGCGCTTTGACACTTTGCTGGCGGAGCACAAGAACAGAGCAAGGGAGCGGGAGAAGGAGAAGGAGAGAGACCTCCACCAACCCCATTCCCAGCAAAACCCCTCTCTCAGGGACCCACACCTCTCCTCCCACCTCGCCGCTGCCCATGACGCCCACCAGGTCGCTCATGGCAACGGCCCCGCCCCAGACGCCACTAAGCCTTTGCCACTCGGCAAGCCCAAATTTCACAGCCCTGGTCTTCCACGGTACGTGCAGCTCCTGCTCTGTTCTTGGATTTCACTTTGTCTTGTATGTATTTAGTGCGTGTAGTGATATTCGACAAACAAGACTTCATCACTGAGAGTAGAAGTGGAACAAGCCAGTTCCAATTAAGCATTTGACACATTGTGCACGCTTCTCTGAAACAGTTTTTATGATTATGATTGAAATGATCGACCACATTCTCTGTTCATCAGACTAAACAGCAGTCACGGAGGTGGAACCCCCGGAGACCCTGCAGTAGTCCAAGAGTCCCCACACCATGCCCAAACTATCCCCGATGGGTTTTCCCGAGCCTCCAGTGACGAGGGGGAGAACGAAGAGCAGGAGGACAGCGCTGACAAACTGGACTGTCACTATTCAGGTTATCACCCTCGACCGGCAGCTGTAAGTGCCCCCGACCATCACTGGTCTCTGATCAGCCATAGACAACTTTCCTTTCTGATACAGTAGTCAAACCACGAAGGATTAGGCTCGTCAGATAACTACTTATGGTGGACAATATATTGTCAGAGAAATAGTTTTGCGATAGATGATCTTATTGACATTTTTAGTCCATTTTATGCCCTGATATAATGATAATATAATAACTAAATAATGCAAGTACACCCTTTTTCAAAGAGCAATGAACTCTTAATTCTTAAGAATATTCAGACATTGGAACTGGAATATAGGATTGTAGATTTTCGAAAGATAATCCATCATAATATTTGCTTTTTGTGATTGATTTGCAGTATACTGGTTAGAAATATTGATATTATGTTAACAATAAACATGATAATATTGTGTAAATAATCCAGCACCTCTTTAAAAAAAACACAGTAAACAAAGTTAGAGATGAATATGACTGATAGCATCGCGATAATATCCATAATGTAAATTATGTTGGCCTCAGTAATCGTGTAATTCAAATCTGATATCGTGATGGCCCTAATACTGAAGCTTGGTACGCAACTCTCTGTTCCCAGTACTGTACATTTGGAAGTCGACTGTTTGGGAGAGGCTGCTACTCCTTCGACCGGAGATGGGACAGAGTGCGATGTGCCCTTACCACAATGATGGACAAGCATGTCAACTCTCAGATGTGGAAGTAAGTCTGTCCAGCTCGGATCTCATTGTGGCCGAGGGACATGATAATTATCCACCTTCTCTATTTATGGTGAGCATTCTTGACTTTTTAAAACTACCTAATAATTGATGTTATTCCTTGTTGCAGGAAAATCCCCTTGGCCTTGGAGAACTCCTCCTCTGTTGCACCTACCCATAGGACAAGCACAAATTCCCACGGTAGCACTCCCTCTTCAGGCTTCCTGGGCCCCCCTGCCACCCTGCCCCAGACTCCTTATAGCCAATCCTACGAGGGCAAGTCCGTGCTCTCCTATGGGACCACCTTAAATGCCCGCAGCTCCCCACAGGGCGGGGCTGAGCACCCGGCCTACGGCATTACGCAGGCCCGACAAGTGTCTTCGTCGCCGCAGATGCCTTCAGCCCACTCGTCCTCATCCTCTTCTTCTTCTTCAGCTCCTTCCCTAGCCTCAGGCCGGGCGCTTAAGTCCCGTTCCTCCAGCAGCAGCACTACCAAGTCGTCAACATCCTTCAGGCCCAAGGACATCTCCTCTGGCTCCTCCACACCCGTCATCCCCAACTTCATCGGTGGAGCCAACAGTAACAGTAGCAACACTAGCTTCAGCTCGGGGAAGAAGAGGAAGAACAGCTCGATTCTCTCTTCCTCCCACGGCCCCTCTGAATCCTCCTCTTCTAATGCCAACTACTCCTCCTCCTCATCCTCTTTCAAGAAGAACTGTGCAAATGTCGGCAGCTCAGGGAGCACCTACCACCACGGCTCATTAGGTCCTTCATCCTCATCGTCATTATCTTCCTCCCACAGCGGAGTCCACAGCGTGGGGCTTAACTGTGGCCCCACTGTGCGGACCAACTCACTCAGCCTCAAGGCCGAGCCTACTGGAGGTTCAGCAGGCGGCTCCTCTGGGCCGCCCGCACGAGGTCCTCCCTCGGGCAGCCCTGCAGAATCCATCAAGCGCATGAGCGTGGTGATGAACAGCAGTGACTCCACACTTTCGCTCGGGCCCTTTGTCCACCACCAGTCTTTATCCTCATCTGACCACCACACCAACTACAGCCACCACTCCTCAGATGGGCGCCTGGAGGGAAAGAAGCGCAAAAGCTCGCCTGCCTCCAGCGGCATTAATAGTGGAGGTGGGGGAGGAGGGCTCGGGGGAGGAGGGGGACCTGGACCAGGGAGACCCAAAGTGGCCAAGTCACCTGCCATTAACAACATCCATGGGAAGCATGGGCGGAGCATTCCAGGGACGCCAGGGCTACCCAACAACTCCCATTTACATCAGGTGGGTTTTGTACTGTACCAATCAGGATGCAGTTTAATACCAGTGGAGATAAATGTCTCCCAAATTTCACATATTCAAACTACTCTTAAAGTTGTCTGACATTACGTGACAGTGTTGCTGAATAATCAAGTGGTAGCCAAAACAATGTAAAATACAAACTGGTTCCTTCTCAAACGTGAGGGTTTTCTGCTTTTCTACGTTTTTATACTGTTGTTAAAGCGATACATTTGGGTCAAGGGTTGTTGGTCTGATCTCGCAAGAAATTTGAAGGCGTCACCTTGGACTCTGGCAACTTGTGATGGCCGTTTTTCACATTTTCATAGGCAGCTTTTATAAACTCATTGATGAATTAATATGATGGTTTAATATGTGAAAGTGAGCCAAAATTTACAATACACAGACCCAGTAACCAGCTAAATGGAATTCAGCCATAATTAAATGTATTATTCACACCTGTACTTCTCATACTGCAACATGTCAACACGTCTGGCAGGAACAACAGTGTATTTCCCCACATTATGAATAAAGCAGACACAGAGAGCTGAAGTCATATCCGGTCTGGCCTCCGTTCCACTAGCTTCTGTAGCTCAATGAAGTCGCTCATTCAGGATTTCTTTTATCGGTCTCGCTGGAAAAAACAGGATTGTTACAGGGTTTTACTTTCCATATTCAAAGACAAATCGGCATCCACTACAGCACTTGCTATAAAACATTGAAACCTTTGTGATTTTTTAAATGGGTTAGACCATTTTACTTTGAGCACAGAATGAACTACCACAACCCCAGACACTCGTCTGTTGAGCCGTGACGTTTTGCCCACAAACGTCTCGGGCTTATGGGAAATAATCTTTAAGGCCCCATAAAAACAATAATACTGCATTAACATCTATATTAAATAAAATAAAAAAAGTAAACTACTGTTCTAATGTAGACATGGAGCGAGCGTCACAGCATATTGTTAAGACAAGCTCCATTCCAAGGCTGGATTATTAGTTATTGGCATAGTTATAAATGTCAATGGGATTTTGAATAAGGTTTACTTACTTACTTCTGGAAAGAATCTTAGCTTTTTTATAAATTCAGCTTGGTCCTAGTTTACTCTGGTATAAAGCTTCATATGTTTACCCCAAACAAAACACATTTCATGCCTTGGAAAAATGTTTTTCCGAACTCTTCGTTTAATGACTTTATGGTTTTTCTACCAGGATAAATTTGTCGGACACTGACGTACGATATGGTGAATTGCACCATTGATACCCTATGTACTCTCCTTGAATGTGTGATTGTCTATTATTGATGAAAAGCAGTTAGTATTTTAGCAGAGAACTACTTTTAATATTGATTTCTCCCTCTTCCCCCAGCCAAAGGCTCGTCCCTGACAGCGGTGTCCGGCTTCTGCGTATGGAACCGGCAGGCGGACGGGGAATAGCCCGGAGCAGTCCGCACACTGCTCCGGGCGGCACGAGGCCTTCTAAAATCAAACCCACATTACTCTCAGCTTCCCACAATCCTCAGGGTGGAGATGATCTGGACTGCCCAGTGAAGTCAATGTGGTCCTTACTATTTCTCCCAAAGCCATGTGTGTGTGTGCGTGTGTGTGTGTGTGTGTGCGCGCATGTGTGTGTGTGTGTGTGCGTGTTGGGCGGGGAAGGGATGCGATGGCACTGTATGTATAGCGTGGAGTGCCAGGGGTCTAATGAGCGAGCCAAGGACCCCCCACGCAAGTGTTGTCCCAGTATTCTGAGAGGTCTTCCTGTCTTGAAGTAGGAGGAGCATTAGCAACAGCCACGAGTCTCAAAGCTCATTGGGTTGAAGTTGAGGGCTGCCGCAACAAGTCGCCATGACGCAGAGCAACTGGGTAGACAACAAAGCCAAGCTCTTCCGTGTTCGTTAAAGTATGAGTGTGCGAATGTGCGTACGAGTATTTTTCTCATGTCAGATTCTGCTGGACTACTGGAATTTCCAACTTAATTACACCCCCAGCGCCTGATCTCAGAAGCCTTGGAAGGAGAGCAGGAGGAGCAGCAAACAGTTACTCGCAACACCTTAAACGACACACAATCACCTTGTTGTTCCAATTTTACGTTAGTCTGACTCTCTGGCGACTCGGGTTACACGCAGTAGCCCGAGAGGAGCCCGTAGGGACGATCTGGTCAATTCTTTTATTACCCAGAATAATTATGCAAGTGTTACCTTTTTATTATTTCTTATGAGCTTTTTACACTGAACTACAAAGAGTCTTTGTAGACGTGGTGAAGACAGTTGTGCTTTCAAAATGTGAAAAGGACGCCTGATGTGCCCATTCGATTGAATCCTTTGTCAGAGAGATAACTTGGACATCATTTTCTGAATCTTTTCCTTGTGCAAAACGATCGCCACACAGTAGACCTACCCCCAACTGTGAAAAGCACTAAATAACTACTTTCTCCGCAGGCACTGCTTAGTTGTACACAAAGCTAGCCAAAAGCTGCTATCAGCTTTGCCAACTACTTTTTCTTTCTTTCTTTCATTTTTTTTTTTTTTTTAACGAAAAGGTGGGCAGTCTTGCTCATGAAGCGGTGATGGTGCATTGCCTGTGTGGACATGAAGAAAATCTGTGCAAGCCGTGTTGTTATTGCCACAACTTACCTACTTTTTACCCATTCAGTCGTGTGAAATCCACAGCTGTTGTGGGCAGATGTGAATTGTAATGTTTATTTTTCCTACATAGGGAATCAGGTATGGTACGTCTTAACTGGAGCAAACTTTATGCACGTCACTTCTGTGGGTTCTATTGTCCCTCCTGTGTGTAACCACTACCCAAGCTCTGGATGTTACAATTTCAACACCTCACTGTAACACTATGTTGGTGTGTGTTGAGGAAAGATTTGTCGTCGTAGAACGGATAACCAGGCATTATACTCTATTCCTTTGTCAAAATGGAGTCTTAAATCAGGCAATACTTGCCCATCTCGTCGGGATGTTTGCTTATTTTGAGTGTTCTCGAGTGGGTTTTATGGTGCGAGATTCATGGAGATGGCTTCATGGGACATATTTACTACATATATCAATTTTTGGCAACACCTTTTGATTTATGGAACCTCCGCTGATGTCAGTGTGGAAAAGTAGAGGAGACCATTTTTAAAAAAAGATTCTTAATTTAACTTTTTTTTTTTCTTGTAGCCTATGTATCAAACAAGTATTGAAGTATCCCTATTTGAGAATACATATTTTGTTAAATTGTACATAGTGAAATATGTATTTTTGCACAGGCATTTTTCGTACATGCTGAATCTTTTGGTACAATAAAAAAAAAAAAATTAAAAAAAAACATTATTTATTTAGGGAAAAAAAGATGAAAAGTCAGAGAACTTGATTATTTGAAGTGGTTCACTGCCAAGTCTATATAATGCAATACGCCGATATGTAGAAGCTGAAGCATCTCATGAATCGTGTACTGAAATCCTTTTTAAGGAAGTGAAGTGTTGCCGCTGTAGCATGTGTCTGTACGACGGGGGGGAGAATACCTTTTTATTCACGTTTCGAGGTCTCAATCACCTGCTTTTACAAGACATTTTATGTTGCCCATGAATCAACACAACAGAAAAAGTTACTCTGACCCAATTAGCCTGTGATTTTCAAACGTCCCGCAGGCTTGAAGCGGTGCCTGTCGTACCACTTTCAATGGACTCTTCGGTCACACACTTTGTAGACCTTAAACACTTCACGATTGCGTTCTTTTATAAAGGCTGATGGGACCTACGCAATCATCGCAAGGTAGAGGAACACTTCTGACAGTCCGACTGCTTGCGTCTTTGTTGCCAAACAACTAATTTGAATCACAGCTTTTAAAAGAAATATCAAATTAAGAAAGTGCCTGAATTTGTTTCACCCTGACTGTTTGAGGACAGTATTCTCTGCATTGTTTTACCTTACTTGAATGTTCGAAGTGTTAATGAGTTTGCTTTTAAATCTGCCTATGAGGCCTAAATACGGTAAAACCTGAGCTTGTCAGCTGCCCAGTATGAAACACTTTAGTGTTTTTTGAGGTGGGGAGGAGGGCGGTATCCAAGTTTTCCAGACAAGATGTGGAGATTATGTTAGTCCCAGTGTGTGGTTTAAACCCCCTCTGGTTTTACTGGGATTTTTACGTAAAAATCTTCAATCAAGTGTTTTGTTTACCCTCAGACTCCACTGACATCTCCGCATTGTTTCCAGTAGATGGAAACATCGTGAGGATGTTTTTTTTTACTAGCACCATAGACATGGAATGTGAAAGTGAGAGAATACAGCTCGTGTTTGGGAGGAAAAAAATAATCCACCATTCATACTATGTAAAAGCGTGTATAGATTTTTTTTTTTGTATTATCAAATCATTTTCAGCTGGACTTGTGTATTGGCTGCTATGTAATTCATGAACAAAACATAGGTTAGAATTAATATTTAAAGAAAAAAAGATTGTATAGTATATTTGTTTTGTAACAAGTTTCTGTAAATAAAATAATTTATACTGCTATTTATATGAAATGATGTCTCTGCCTCTTCTCTCAAATAAACCCACCAAGATAAACAGTTAAACAAATTTTATTATATACACAATATAAGAGTCACTTTGTCAGACAAACTACTGGTTCGGGTATACCAAGAAGAATAATGCAAGTTCCCCTTGCATAAAAATGTGGCCACCATTGTTACATGTTGATAACTCTCGACAACTTCTGGACTCTGTTCAGCAGCAAGTCTCCCTTCTTGATGGTTTCTTGGTACTGCCAGTTTTTGCTATCAGGTCTGGAAAGAAGAACACGATGTTATAGTTCTGCCTTTGGTTACAGAGTTGTTTCTGGAAGTACTGAGGTTTGAAGAACAGTAACATTACCTATTAGTTTCCACAATCTCATTCACTTTATCAATTTTACAGTGGAGACGGCCAGCAGCTATGAATCGGGAGAGTTCCCTGCGAAAAGACGAGATTTAGTTCAGTTAGCCAGATCAGAAATCTGATAACATGACTTCCTAAAACATTGTACCTTCGCTCAAAAAAAAAAAGTGAAGGTTCATGCTCATTCACTTTGTTTTCTTCTTTAGTCTTCCTGAAATTAACACTGTTTTTCTGTTTAGCTTTCAACAAGTCCCTCTGTATAATTTGGCCCAACACTGATCCATCTTGCATCTAAAAATGTATTACTTCAGATTATCTGACAGAAGTATGTACATGTGCTAATAACACCGTCCTGCTCTAAAACCTTGATGCACTGCAGCTACAATTTCTTTTTAATAGCATGTCTCCAGAGGATGTGGCGTAAGAACAAGGTGTACAGGCACTCACTGGTCGATGAACTCTGTGCTGACACCGAAGGCTTCAGCCATGTAGCCCAGGGTGAGGGAGCGGTAGGACTCGAGCAGCTGGCTGTAGGCCTGGATCCTCATCTCCCTCACATAGTAGCGGTAGTGTGGCGCAAAGAGCCAGTCCTTCTTCATCTCCTGCTCCACCATGGCTGTGGCACAAAGGGGACAAAGTTTACAGATATGGCAAAGTAGGAAGAACATACAGTGGCATTGAACACAACTATGCTTCAGACTAAAATCCTATTAAATAAATAAAATATTGTAATGTAATGAATAACAGACAGGAGAGAACTTAAGGAATTTGTAGTGATAAACAGCAAAATGACACTCTACAAGTGACCAAATAAAGTGTGTGTTTCTTAGGTAAATAAAAGAAAAGGCTTCCTCACCCAGAGACTGGAAGAAGACAGAGTAACGGCACTCGTAGAGGGAGAAAAGATACTGCCGAACAGTAGGCAGACTGTGCAGCACCTCCAAGATCTCTGCTCCTTTTATTACCTAAAGAAGAACACAACATTGCAGTCATACTGCCATTACATGTGTTTCTGAAGATTCTACCACCATCTGCTGGGTGAAGGTATTTCACAAATCCAGTATAAAATGACAAAGAAAATTCAAAACGAACAAACTTCTCCCAATAGTCTTTTGTGAGGTCTCCTACCTTTTCACGGAGGTCGGGCCTTTTGAGGGCGATCATGCACACGTAGACTGTGTAGGTGACGAAGGTCTTGTAGTCCATGAGCTCGTAGGAGGTGAAGGTGGAGACTGTGTCGAGGAAGAGCTCAGCAGCTTGCTTGAAGTCCCTGATGGCCACACAGTACAGGCCCTGGTAGACCTTCAGGCGATTCCTCCTGTCCCAGTCTCCCCCCTCCTCGATAAGGCTGCGGAGAAAAGGAGGCGAGATGAGTACTGACAGGACGACAGACTGTTGGTGGAGATGTTTCACAACAAAGCTATCGGAGCCTTTACCTCTTGGCTTTCTCCGAGTTGCGTGTGATGAGGTCGCTGTCCATGTAGAAGAGTCCGATCCTCAGCAGGTAGAAGACGATATCTAGTCTGTGACCTAAAGCCACCGTCTTGTCATAAGTCTTCCTGAAGGCTGTGAGGGCGCCCTCCTGTGGACGCACAAGACAAACGCAGACAGTTGATGAATCTGCTACTATTCAAATGTGTGTACATACAAGAGAATTTCATGCAACTACATCTATCTTGTCTGATATTAACTGGCACAAATACCGACGTTAAACAAGTGTGCACTCTTGTGTATGAATTCATCAACATTTGAAGTGAGCAACTTTCAGTGGGTACCGGTAATGTTTCGCGTTATGAATTCTGTCCATTATGTAGTGAAGATAGAAATGCTCCTGTGCTAAGAACGCCCCTGACATGGGTTCGTCTTTTCAGCACTGACACTACAATGTACTTGTCTGCAATAGTCACAAAGCAAAAGGTTGTAATTCACGGCAAACTTTAATGACACTAAACCTCTTACTACTAAATAGAAAATGAAAGTCAGCGAAATTAGATTTTGAAAGAAAGGATAAATGCATAGTCCCGCAGATAACTAACATTACTTTAGTCTGACTTCTTGGTTACTGACCGAGTGTGTGCGTGCGCTCACACACACACACACACACACACACACACACACACACACACACACAC